>JAMZAV010002811.1:0-83443 GCA_024449915.1 Sweltsa coloradensis | reverse complement strand
GAAACCAAGAAAGCAGCTCTTTCACTGACTCAGCCATGATGATTGATTGATTGGCCGGACGTTGATTGGCTCGGCATTCTTCGTGCAGGCTCGCTTCTTTGGCAGCCACCGTCGGACGAGGATCTGTCAGTTTACTATTTAATTAAGTCCACAATGATTTAATTAGTGAAAGTTAATATGCGAACTGTTTGCTGGCAGCGATTGCAATGTATTCTCTTTATTTTTAGCACATTTAAGCTACATTTTCACAAGATTGGCACCCAATGAGCCAGGTGGGCCGCTGGTCGCTCGCCGCACGAGGGATTGAATGGGAAATATTTGATGGGAAGCTTCAAACTTTCCTTGCAAAATGTCCAGATGCTCGATTGTATTCATCAATATAATTTAACGAGCTAAAAATTCTGAACAGTAATGTATCTTTAATTCAAGTGAATTTCTGACTGAGGGTTTAGTCCGGTGATGGCAGCGGGAGATGATCATTGCTAAGAGTGGGTTGGAAGGTTCACCTCGAAGGCCAGGACGTGGGGACCCAAGGTTCGCAAAGCATGGCCGTCCCTTCGTGTTTACCATACTGCGCAGTACGCCCGGTAGCTGGGTAATAGATTGTGAATATCTGTCTTCTTCTTCTTCTTTGTATTGTAGTCCCAACTCCCAAGGAGAAGCCAAGCCAAGCAACACGAGCCCGTGATAAATTGTTTCCTGCTACGTACAGAAATGTATTCATTTTAATATTCCATTCGAACGTGAAATATTTTAGAATTTATTCCTCTCCCAACATAGGAGTTTGCCTCCTTATACGCGCGATGGCGCAGCATTCAAATCCGACTCATGACAAATGGGTCTGCATACTGATAAGATCTCTATGGCTGCATGTTCCTCTATGAGAAATGTTTTTGGCTCGCGATGGTATCTTGTAAAACATGTCCCCTGAACAGACAGGCCATGATCAGAACATCACCACCATGCACACACAAAGAAACGAAGCCAGCGCCTTCGCTCTAAAATTAGTCGTCGAGCCACAAAAACCACCGGAAAACATAAAAACAATATTATTACATGACAGATTGGTCTCCCCCCCTACCCCCCACCCCTCGCAGACGGCATGGGCGTGTCCGTGAATAAGGAAACACGATACACCAGCATCACGCTGGGCAAACAGACGGCGTGAATATGCAGATCTCAGACCGTGTGATATTTTTACTAGTATACCCAACGTGAAATTGTAAATTTATAACCAATTAAACATAAAATATGTGGTTATTAAGCTAATATGCAAATGTTTGTTTTACAATATGGCGTTGTCACGTGTCCTCCTCGGACTTGAAAACAAAACTTAGTACTTTGCTAGTTCGACCTTGGAGGCGGAACTTATCTGCATACACAAACAAGTGCCGTATTTAAATACTAGGAATAAAGCTTAAGTCCCGCCGCGTTGTTGGATGAGCGTAATTGTCATTGGCTGCCATGTGTTATGAGATTTTCTGTTGTTCTGTGACAAAATTATTACAAAGTCGAATAATTTTTTTAATTAAATTAAATTAAATAAAAAATTTACTTTATTTTTAATTTGTTTTATGCAATCGTAATTTTAAAAAAGAAAAAATAGTAAAATTGCGATTTTCATAAGAATATTATTCGATTGCGCTCAAATTTTACAAGATATATTAATTTATAAAATTAAGGTTCTGTGAAAAATTCATTACAATAGGATAAAGCATGTAGGTGTTATAAGTCAAAGACTTGTTTAAAAAAAGAAAAAACATGTAAAATTTCGATTTTCATGAGAAATAATTTTTCGATTGCGCTCAAATTTCACACGAATATCTTAATTCATAAAATAAAGGTTTTGTGAAAAAATCATTAAAATCGAATTAAGCATGTAGGTGTTATAAGTCGAAGAAATTTTTTAAAAATTGAAAAAATTCGTAAAATGGCGATTTTCATGAGAAATTTTTTTTCGATTGCGCTCAAAAACGTGGCAGTTCTAAGTTCAGAGATTTCGAAGGTCTCCATAAAATTTCATCGCAATCGGAGTATCGGTTTAGCCGGAATCGTGTTAACAGACAGACAAAAATACAGAAAGAAAGAAAGAAAGAAAGAAAGAAAAAAAAAAAAAAAACATTCCGGATTTTTTTCTCCAGTGTAGTGAAATGGAATCTTCGCTTCGCTCGCTACGCTCATCCAACAATATTTATTAATTCCCTTGCATGTTTGCATTATTTACACGTCTCCAGTTGAGACCACGAAGACGTATCTTACTCTTACAACGTACCCCCACCGAGTGTTGTGGTGGCACATTGGCAACCAGTTCGAGCCGAACACCTCTCGAACCGAAAACAACACTTTCTAAAATCTAAAGTCAAAACCCATTAAAAAAATACGTGTAAATCAATTGTTAGTCAAAAACTGTATTTTTATGTATATTAATTGTTTGATTATTATATTTATTTATAGTTTTGATTGAAGCACACTATAACTCTTTTTTCAATGGAAATCTAACCAGAAATTAAAAATTCATCTCAGAGGGATTTTTTAATTTCGGGATGGACTCAAATCCGATTAATGAAATTGAGAAAGTGTTTGGAAAATTCCTTAAAAAAATCCGGAATGTTTTTTTTTTTTTTTTCTTTCTTTTTTTTTTTTGTATTTTTGTGTGTCTGTGAACACGATTCCGGCTAAACCAATACTCCAATTGCGATGAAATTTTATGGAGGTCTATGAAATCTTTGAACGAAGAACTGCACGGGGGGAAAAATCGATCGAAAAATTATTTCTCATGAAAATCGCAATTTTACGATTTTTTTTCGATTTTTAACAAAATTCTTCGATTTATAACACCTGCATGCTTTGTCCGATTGTAAAAATTTTTTTTCACACAACCTTTATTTTATGAATTGATATATTCGTGTGAATTTTGAGCGTTATCGAAAGATAAATTTCTTTAAAAAATCGCAATTTTTGGAATTTTTTTGATTTTCAAATTTCTTTGGCTTATAGCACCTACATGCTTTATCCGATCGTAATGATTTTTTCACAGAACCTTAATTTCATGAATTTATATATTCGTGTGAAATCTGAGCGCAATCGAAAAATTATTTGTTATGAAAATCGAAATTTTACGATTTTTTTCTTTTTTTAAATTACGAATAATTAAAAAAAATTAAAATTAAAGTTTATTTTTTATTTAATTTAAATTAATTTAAAAAAATCAACTAAGTAATGATTTTTTCACAGTACAACAGAAAATCCGCATAACACTTAACAACTCAATGCACCAATTACGCTCATCCAACAACGCTGCGGGACTTAAGCGTTTTCCTAGTTATTAGTTTTGGGCTTTCCTGTGATTACGCAAATTAAATATAGACCATCCAGTTTCCAGGGGAGTGAGGAGGGGGGGGGGTGTTCTCTGGAACACCTTGCATAACATAAACACAAAGCCCGCGTCTTGTTCTTTGAGCCAAGCTAATCCTGGTTAGGCTCAACGAAACACCCAACAAACACACACAAGAACCACCGAGAATTATTACCAACTCTGTTTCATATTCGACGTTCGTTTATTTCTCGGTTAGGTTGGGCGGGATCTGGTCCTAGTGCGTCTGCTTTCCACCAGACACGATAACATTTATTTATTCCAACTTGTTTGAATTTCGTTCGAAAAATAACTTTCCGATGGGAAACGATTGAGATACCGATCCAAATGCCATGAGCTATTGGCGTTAGGAATTTATCGTCCAGAAACGAGATGTTTTGATTTAATAATAGAACGTGGTGGATGCAGATTTACCGACCCTGATCTCTTCTTCGATAATATGCTGGTTATAGTTAGCTAAATTCCAAACTAATGAGTGGCTGGCTGGAGAGACAATTAGTAACAACATGGCTACAACTGAGTAATAATCTAAAGCTGCAATCCAGGTTAATGATATGATATGAGTGAATGTTGTAGTAAGTAATAACTATTACTCAGTGAGCTAAGAATAAACAACATGCTGATGACGGGTTGAAAGATACTACTGTATTAACTTACAGACAGGAGGCTTCTATGCTTGGTCATTCTCATTAGTAAGTCAGCAACACATTCTTAAGATGACGATAGATTTACAAGGTGTATTATATAAATATGGAACAATGACAAGTTGTCTGTTGTGTCATTTACTTTAAGCAAGAAGAAATAATAACACACAATTTTTAGAAACTGGTATAGGCCGAAGTCAACCAATTTAAATTAGCTTTATAAGATAGCATTCTACTTCTTTGTTTTTACAAACACGGGTAGCGGTGCCAAAAGTAGGGAGCGAAGCTTGACGTTGTATAAGAACGTACGCCGTACAAACTTAATATTGTTGGTGGAGGTGCCGGGTCGATGACAATCTCCCCTCTGGGTAGTTGGACCCGCCCCCTGACCTACGGGATCTGTATTATTCTTGTTGAAAGACACTGACAATGCCAATAAACAAAAGCAAAATGTGTATGAGGTAACGTTTGGTGTTTGTCTTTATTAGACCTGACATTCATACGGACAGATAAGTAATGCATAGGCAAGCTTTGTCCACAAGTTATTACCATTTTATTTTAAATTTTATGAGATGTAAAGGTTACTACACATTTAAAACCTTAAAAAAGGTGTAGTTTTCATATTTACCACCACTTTTCAAAATTTACACAGTTAAATCTGCCAGTTTTTCATACTTTTTAAAGGGTCAAAAAGCTGCTTTGTTTTTTGTTCTGAGTTGGTAGCATTTTTCCTTACTAATTATAATGATTGGAACGATTTTTGTAATGGTTCATAAGTCGAATTGTATTTAAAAACACAAAAATACTCAAATTTCCGTGATGTCCCGGATATTTTGTTTATCTGTGGTAGATAGATTAAATTTAAACATGGAAAAAGGGAAAAAACTAATTTTTGAAAATACTCAAATTTTGTATTTAAAAAAAAGTGTGATATCAATTTGGAATTCAAAATCAGCATATTTTCCTAAAGATAAAGGAAAAAAATCATTTTGCCCTTATAAAAGGGTTAATTTGCTTTGTAAAACTAATGCTACCATACATGTTATTATTTCTTTCTCTTCCAGATGTTATTATTACAACACCAACTATAACTGATGCCGAAACTGAAACACATGATGGTAGATATTCTTGTAGTGTACGCTCAGGTTGAACTAAATACAATGACAGCACCCCACTGAAAATCAGTTATATAACTGAGTGGGTAGACTCTAAATACAATTTATTTATTTATTTATTTATTTATTAATCAAATGTCATATGATTATACAAACAAGGATCTAATCATAAGAGGTAAGGATGGCTGTACACAAGGAAGGCTTACATACATACTGCAACATATAATGTTTTAATCTTTATTGTCTTCTCAACTCCAACGTTGACAAAGCTACACTCAAGTTATAGAGCAATTTAAAAATAAATATTTACAAAATATAGATATAAAATTACTGTATATTATACACATACATACAAAATATGTATCACCATAATAATAGAACATTTTTCAAGTGGGTATGTACAGCAATGGCAAAACAAAACAACTGCTTAGCAATTATTCACTAACATTACATTATGTTCAATTGAAGATGACAAGGCCAATCTAGCCTTATCCAGTTAAAGAAGAGGGTACTAGCTTCTTCCATTAGTACAAATTACTTCCATGATAATCCTAATGAGAAAAGTGATTGTATGAATATGATATATTACACTAGTACTACATTACACTAATGGCACATGAAACTTTGCATAATATAATATAATATAATATAGTCTATGCAGTTAAAACACAACAAGCTCGTACTGGATAGTTTTAGGATTTGGATGTGATTGGCGCCTTCACACTTCCAGTATTTACATGGCACTAAAAATAGCGTTCGTTTCACAATACAAAATTACAAAAAAGCTAACAAACGCTAGTAACAAAAATATCTTAAAGTGAGACCAATAAACATATTCAAATAAAGTTGAACTGTGATTTGTATCTACGATGGAGAATATGGCTACACATTATAATGACTGAAAACTAACATTTTGATCTGCGAGAGAATGGCTTGAAATGGTTGGGTTTAGCATCTCCTACAGATACGAAATAAATATATCGGCGTTTGACCTGAAAGGCAGATGTAGAGTATTTACATGTGTATGTGTGTGGGCTGTGAGAAAGACTAAGTGGTTCAAGCTTTGAATGAATGTTAATATAAACACACGGATGGCAGAGTTAAAAGCTTATAAACTAAACAACGTAGGTATATGATAACAAGTTAGATCTGTGATCAGACTGTGGTTTCGCTCCCATGTTTCCTGTACTTCCGGTGCTTGTGCGCATGCGTGCGGTGCGGCGGCTGGGGGTAGTACTGGATGGGGTGGCACTTGACCGGCGGCTGCTTGTAGGGTCCGAGTCTGCGGAAGAGCTGCCTCCAGGCGCGCAGGGACTTGGACGACCAGACCCACACGGCGGACGTCACCCCCACCACCAGCGACATGAAGAGCCGCAGGAGGAAGACCCACACGCGTGGCCGGACCTGCAGGGTGTGGGTCGGGTAGGGGGAGGGCGGCGGCGCCTGGAGCCAGCCGTCGCGGGACCAGTACTCGAAGAAGAGGATCGCGACGACGCAGGCGGCGGGGATGGTGTAGAGCACGCTGTGGACAGAGAACGACCACGGTTAGGACTGTGTTGGGCTTGATGGCGTCTCTACTAACGACAGTGGGATTCGAACCCACGTCTCTTGGAGTCACCACATGAACCACTGGGGACGACTAGGTCAACAGTCAGGATAGCTGGACACTGACATGAACTACGAACTCCAGCTAGAATTTACTCAATTCTCCTGGGTAGCTACCTCCAATTTGTTTCTACCTTTACTCGACAGCTCAACTCTCTTTTTGACAATTATCTGATCTTATTTTCGTGTTCAAATCAGCACACTTTGAGGTACGTCAAGTCCTGTTTTTGCGCTCTTTAATGTTGAATTTATTCCACTTCGCGGAGTGGACCAGCCTGACAAGCCAGCTACTCCCAATAACAACATTCACCAAAAGTATCGCTCCTTACAGAGTTAGACCATGAGCAAGAACCTACCTGAAGACGCCTAGCCTCATGACGACGGCGTCCGTCTTCTCGCTGATCTTGGCGGCGTCGCGACGGATGGTGTTGACGGGAGGTGGCTGACTGCGACGTCGGAAGACAGAGAGGAAGCCGGTTACCAGGAGAGAGCAACCGATCACCAAGTAGAAGAACTGCGGGGCCAACACGAACAACAGCAGGGACTGAGTGCTCTGGTTGCCGACAAAGCAGGCACCTGTAACGTAAACAAGGCATGTAGTGAGATATTATCATCCATATTTCACTCGACTTTATTAGGGTCGAACTCGAAGCCATCTTGACATCACATTTAATAAACAAACAAGTAGCAACACATAAATAACCCCGAATATGGTTTCCTTGGAGATAACCGCGGGTCAGGCCTGAGTCGAGAGCAGCTATCTTACCTTTAGCTTAGTACGTCGATGAACACAACCTGGTCGTCAATAGAAATCTAGTCAAATTCCCACTCCTTCCTAACTCAATCAATTTCTAATAGTATGAGGTGAGGTTTTTAAAGTTTGTTTTTGGTTAACTTGGATTAAGGGCGCGTCAACCGTTAGGTTATAATGCGCCACTCTAACTTAGGAGCTATGGGGAGGAGGACCCGATAGAACCAGCCACGGGTAGGGGGAGGAGAAAGGGCGGGGGGGTTCACGTCACGGTCGTCATCGTCCTTGTCATCGTTCGCTTTGTCATTGTCGTCGTCGGAGAGTTGTTTTTAAAAGGTATCGACTATTGTTGCTCCTGAATAATAGTGTCAATTTGCAACTTGAACGACATCGACGTGTTTTAGCACAATCATTATCTCATGCTATCATAACCAAATACTGACAAAATGTGGTACATATTTTTTTAAACATTTTTTTCACGTTTTTTTAAAATGTCCAATTATACGAGCAAAATCGCGCACCCTATTAGGTTTGGGTTTATTGGTTTAGTCTTTGAGTTGCAAGAGGGAGGTATGTAGAGAAGGTGAAGGGTAGTCAGGAGAAATCGCATCACCTAAGGTTCACCTTTGGTTGATGGCAACTTTAGAACGACCACTTTGTATTACATTGCAGTTAATAATTATTAATGCCATTAACCCTTTCGCACAATACAAAACTATCTGTTTTCCTGCCCCGTCTCGCTGGCTGCTTGCATCCAGCGTGTAATTAGGCCGTGTCAACACTTGCCGGCGCTTCCTATCACGTCTTTGTAGCGAGCTGGTTAATAATTTCACGCCCAGAAGGGGACCCCGCCCCCTTATTACAAGACACTCAGAAACATTGCCTCGCTCTTTGTACGGACCCGCTCAGCTAATATGCACACAACAAGAAACTGTGAACGTTCGGCTTTTTTGTGGGAGCCACATTATTGTGAATTAACGTTCGATTACATCCCGTGCATGATGGCATGGACCTAACTTGCCACTAATAGAGTGGAGTGAGTAGGCTATAGACTCTGGAATATAGCGATAATGAGGCTATTGACACTCGAGGCTGAAATCCATCGTCAAATAAACATTATCTAATGACATAAAACACTTATCTAAATGACACCAATCACTTTCGGTTGTGATTTTTTTACTGCATCCAAGAACTAAATTGGATTAAATTTTGTTGGCCCAGTTAATCAAAGCTTGTTTATTTTTCAGCATTTGTATAGTCGAGTGGAAAAGTAAATGATATACAAAATAAACTGGAAAATCTGTAAGACTTTAAGATGTATGGATTGGAGACACATTCCTTCGTGTAATAAAATGTGTGGCTCGTTAGTCTTGTGGTTAGCGTCTCTGCTTTTAATGCAGGAGGTCCCGGGTTCGATTCTCGCTAGAGACAGAAGTTTGTTTAAACTTCTAATTTGGACTTAAGTATATCAGTTCTTGGGTTAGGAATGGAGCCGTCCTAGCAACGAGGCACATAATAAATTCAAATTTGTTCTGAATCAGCCTTGTTGATTCTGGCGTTGATCCGCGGGTGTTCGCACTGTCCATACCACTGATTGCTGTATTTCCTATCAAAAATATCGATCTTTGGTTGGTTATCGCTCACTCGATTGCGTCGGGGCCTACAGGGTTGGCTTGGTCGCTTTGGTTTACTGTCCCCCACTGTAAATCAGTTATATGACTGAGTGGGTAGACTCTAAATACGAATTTATTTATTTATTTTATTTACGTAAATCACGTAATTCGCGTAAATTGTAAAGAAACGTTCTTATAGTGCATGGTGTTTTGTCTTACTCTGGACGGACTATGCACTACTACTTGAGTGGCGTGAATGGAATGGATGGCTCGCGCAGAAATGCACTCAACGAGCAAGTCTCGTTAAAAAAGTTGCATCTCGACGACTCTGACGTCATGACGCTCAACGCATGCGCACTATGCGACCGGAATGTGAATTGAGAGATGATTTGATCTCTCCGTCACTCGGTAATGTTTCTCCATTTGGCATTATTGACAGCGGTACATGCTTACACTGAACAATGACTTGACGGAATCAAATCACAAGTACATAGATTTCCCGCTCGCGACTCGGAGCGCTCGTTCGTGCAATGGTAATTGTAATTCAATCACACAATTGAAAACATTATTGTCATATTCATTCGTGTCACACAAGTAGAAAAAAACGATGTCGCATGTCAATCGTCTTTTTTTAATCGCCCCTACAAAAGAAATGCCGAAAAGATGATTGGCATTACGCAACAAAAAAAACTCCCTCCCTACGATTATGTTGTCGACAAGTTAGTTACTTATCGAAGCAACACTTCCGAAAGTATAAAACCTGTGTATAAAGTGGACATTTCCTCTCCTCTCGTGTGTAGAACACATGAAACAAAAACGACAGAAGTGCCAACCAAAAACAAAAAACTATAAACCACATTCCTTCAGATTGCGGGTAGAACGCAAAAACAAAACGGTGCAAACACCTCGCAAAATAAGTGTTATAAGAAATCCTATAAGATTCTTACAGCTAAACACATTCATGTCACACCTTTTCGCACATTGGTCATGTCTTGTACGAATTTAATAGAATTACCAGCCAAAAATTGAATTATATTACAAAGCTATAAATAAATAAACATAAATTCGTATTTAGAGTAGGCCCACCCAATCAGTCACAATCACCGATCCTATATGCATCACTTTTCTATGCTCCCGTCTGTGCGTGTCACGTATCGCGATAAAAACCGAACATGACATGCGAGTCTGGTTGAGATTGCCCCTCAACAAGGGTGATGCAGAATGTTTGTTAACCATGGGTGTCAGGGTTTTGTGCCAGCTTCGCTCATCAAATATCCCGGCACCATCCACCAAAAACGTAATTTGACTTAAAACTAAACGTTTGTTTTTGTTAACCATGGGTGTCAGGGGTTGGTGCCAGCTTCGCTCATCAAATACCCGGCACCTCCACCAAAAACGTAATTCGAACTTAAAACTAAACGTTTTACATATTTTACTTGTGCCCTTCTTCGACGATCTGTTAGACATGTAACTTTACTTTCTATTTTGGGACTGTGCTTGCCAATCAGAACGATAATTTTTGTAATTTGGGCCATAAATATATATTGCCAGATATCCATGGTTCCCCACAATACTTGCATGATAAAATTAATTTTTTTACCGTGGGAATTAACCTTTTTAGGGAGCAATTCTGGTTAACTAGGTATGATGCGGATAGGATAAATTGTGAAGCGAAATCCGGACTCAATCCCTTGCATTCGAGGGAAACCCCGAAAACAAACCTTCAGTCAGGATTTCCGGTCACGACGGGATTCGAAACCAAGACCTCCCGAATCAGAGTCGCGCGCTTATCGCACGAGCCAACACTGTCAGTCTCAGGAGGCCGTAGCTCTCTCTAGCGCTGAACACCCTATACCAGACAGACCTGCAGGTTAGCGCTCCAGACCAGCGAGATTCCTCTCCGCGCGAACCAAGCACAGAACAGGTCCCTCAGCCTTGGAGCGGCGCAAAAACCAGAATTATACACATTTAGCACAATTATCGAGTCAGTTAAACAAACACGCCAAGCCACGGAAGCTGATCGCTTATTTATTACACTAGAAGCTGGTAAAAACTTGTAAAACTGAGATGGATGACGTGGTGACGTGTTGACGTGCAGGTTGGCGCGACCTGGGTGGCGGGAATATAATGATGGTTGGGACATGTGAAGTAATTATATTCACCGTGCGACCCATCTGGAGTCAACTGGTCAACGTCTAAGCTTCCATTAATGCCCCATAGAGTTCGATATTTCGTTAAATTCCATGGTTTGGTTAGATAATCATTTAAAAGTATTTAAGCTCTGTTTATGCCCAGTGCTCAAAATCGGGAATTTATAATTTTTAGAAATTTGGGTAAAGATTTTCAGAAAAATGTAATAATGAAAAGCTGCCAATTTTTTACCGGTTTTATAACATATGAAAAATGCATCGTTGTAGTTCATGCTCAATACTCAACAGCTAACAGAGTACACTACGTGGTGTACTCTATTATCTGTGCTCCAACGATTCGAAACATGTCTCACTGAACTGATAATTTGTTAGTTTATTCTCAGCAAGATCTTCGACTTGAAACTTGCAATTGTAAATAAACATACATGGACAGCTCTAGTCCTAATTTTCAAATTTGTTAATAGCGTCACATACAATTAATTTAACAAAACAATGCGAAAACTTAAAAATCATTTTCATGCTTCAACACATTTTACGTCATTCAAACAGGTCTTTCAGCACTCAAAAATGGCGAAACCTTGTATAATTTTTTTAGAAAATTTTATATTACTTTCTGTCTGGGTGACATGAACTGAGTGTTTTGGGCAGCCTCTTGAAGGTTCTAGCACGTCCGTGGCAGAGAAGAGAGGAGAAGCGATACACTCACTCGAAGTGACATCACTCGACATGTGCTGTGACCCGTGTCAAGTGTCAGGGGGGTCAATGTCAGCTGGGTTATCACCAGAGTCCCGCCGGACGCAGTGAGTAAGTAGCAAGATAATCAATTTCAAGCTCATCCGTTGTCTGCTCTTGTAAATCTATTGAGGTTTCCCGCAAATACACGCACAACAGTGACTCCTTTTCTGTCTACAAGCGAGTGTTCTGAAGGGCTAAGTGGAAAAACTATGTCCGAAACTGAACAAAAAAGCCAGTGGAGCTTTCCAATACAAGAGTATCATATAATTTTCATAAATGACAGGCCAGGTTGGTTGGTTCGTCAGCAACGAAAGTATTATTGAAAAAATTTTTTTTTTATTATTATTATTCATCGGTTGACATTGACATGTTTACACAATGAAGCTCGAGATGCACTTCAAGGGGTGTGATGGCAAAACAAGAGAGCATATAAACAATTATTGGATATTATTTTGGTTGATGATGAGACTCTCGACCGACCTTTGGGTCATTGAAGAACACCAGGTGGCGAAACGTACAGTCCCGCTCACTCGATCGCTGTAAAACATGGGATCATAAGAGAACTGGCTGTGAAGCCACAAGCATTCCTCAACAGCTCTGTATTGTTCATCAGCCAGAGAACAACCACCACACTCACACAAGGATGCTGGAACCAGCTACCATCCTAAACACAACTATATTTAGTAGAAAATACAGTGTTTATATCTGGATTACAGCGCCCACCAAAATAAAAACTAAGTGTCTAGAAGAAAAGTTTGATATAATTTGTAACGATTTGGCTAAAAAAAACTTTTAAATATTTGCACCCGCACTATCAGTGCATTTTGAAATGAGGTTTGACTATTTTGAAAAGTAACATGTACAAAAAATTCCTAAAACATCAACTAAAATAAATTATATATCCCAAAGCTCTATAGAGCGTTTGTTGTGGGCAAAATGTTAAAAAATTACAACATCGTGGTTTGTGTTGTAATCATGTAAATCGTTAACATAGTCCAAACGATGTAACTAAACAACGATAGCACACATGAGGGTAGAATGTCTACCCTAGACCCCACATTATCCTGTTTACCTTCGAGCTGCGGTGTTATCATCTATAAACAGAGAAGATAACACCATTTGGCTGGTATCGAGAAAAAAGATGTTCTATGTGTGCACTTGAACAAGGCGTAACACAGTAGCCCTGTATCAGTATGATATCAGTTCTTTTATCAGGGCCGTGTTCAACAGAAGGTCTGTTATCTGGGAACACTTCTGCAAACAGTGATAACGAGGCAGAGAGAGGCATGAGGACGAGAGAGCATGTGTCTAGATATAAGCGCTGGACTAGAACATAATATGAAGGAAACTATAGTATACAGATACCACAGTTGGCACAGTTGATGACAATTTTAGGTAGTTTTCACGGACGCGGAAATATAGTGCTACCTTTTCAAGAAATTCTTTTTATATAATTAAAAATTAAAATTGATATTCAGGGTTTTGGATTTTCTTAAAATTGACCACATTCGTGGATTGATCCTTGCTGATAAACATAAAATATTGAAAATTTACGACTCTAGGGCTGTCCATGTATGCTTTATTGACAACTATGTAAAGTTTCATATACGTCGGATTTTTACCGGCCGAACGAATAGCTATTGTGACAACTGTCAAATGTGCCAAATATTTCATATTTCTCTTTCTTTTATTATGACTTCATCCAAATTATTGATTGTGATGAAATGTGAATGTTACGTAACGTGTACACCATTCTTTATGACATTATGAGTATTCTGTAAACATACCATAAAGGTATAAAACAAATCCAATAACAAATGTTGGATTCCGGTTTTAGTCTGATGTATGTATGTCGCACAAAACATGTTGAGTTTGGTGATTGGTGTTCTCAGATAATGTTACATTGGAGTCTCACAGTTTTGTACAGAATAAAATACATGCCGATTAAAAAACAAGCATTACGTTGACGTTCTTGAACAGAAAAACAAAACAAATACTATTTATAATATAAGTGTCTTTGTGGTACAATTAAAAACTATATACGTGAATACTTGATGAAAACTTGTAACAAGGTACCGCAAGCCGCTTGCCACCGCGCAACGCCAGCGTGAAGAGAATCCTCTTCCAGTCAAACATTGACTCCAATGTTCTCGACATCCACGCGGACCACAACCAACCAGAGGAAGTAATAAAAAATACAATATAAATAAATAATAAAAATCAGTTTCTCCCCGGCCGACTAAGGTGTTTGTTGCTACGCCCTCGCTTGAAATAAACAGATTTTTATGGCGCGTCTTTCCACGCAAAGCTCCGAGCAAACATTTGATTTGGGCTACCACCGACCGGATTCTGTCGGCCACAATGTGCGGTAGCTGCATGCGAGGAAGTCGTAAACCTGGGTGACGAATCGGGCGTGTTATCAAGTGTAATGCCACAAAGCTTAATGCATGCGACCTTCTGAGCGGCTGTTTACTGACCACGGGCGAACCGAATGCAGGAGATGAGGTGTTGCATGGTGGAGCAGCGGAGGAGGAGAATGGGGGTATAAACAAACTCTGAATCAACACTGGCAAGCGAGTCTTGATGGCAAAATTTATTTCTTGCAAGAAATTACAAAATATGTAATGAAAACTAAGATTTTGATAATACAGAATATTTTAATTTGGAAATAGCCACTTCTTTCCCTATTGGGATAATTTCCATTGAGCGGTAGAAGGTTGGGCATTGGATTGACACACTAGCAACACTCATCTGACAATGGCATTTATTTTGTTTCTCTTGAGCACGGTAATCTGCCTTATTCAGGGTTGGAGAAGTTGACGAGACTGGAGTTATCGTATAACCATGCACAACTTTACAGTTCATCAATAGGGCTATATTCTTACACTACATCGTTTGAAAAATGAAAATATTTAAATTAATCATACGCAACATAAATTATCCAAAACAAGAAATATATTTAGTGGTGGAGATATTACAAATACATACAATTTCAACTTCGGCAGAAATGCTGACCAGGTTAATTGCATTGAGGTTGGTGAAATGTAGGTTTATGCCTGACTATACTATGACTTAGATGCGGGTGCCACGTGACAAGTGAGATGTCAACTGAGGCGTCACGTCGCATCACGGTGACAGCGCGCCTCGCATGTCAAACCACACAATGACGGTGTGGCGAGTGCGCCGGACGGACTTCGGCTATAAATTACTAGTGTTAATTACGTACGCTGAATAACATAATCAAGTCATTAGGCATTCCACGGCATAGAGCAGGGTCTGGGTGGCACAGTGTTACAATATAGTCGTCATGCGGGCGCCGGAGTGCAAGGAGAGTATGCCAATCACGCTCCCCGGACATGCGTGCAGTGTACGCACTTGACATTCGCACATCGCACCGCGTGATGGATAACATCCGATATTATGTCGTACGACGTACGTCACAGGCTATAGAGGTAATAGGAAGCCATCGACTCAACATGTTGGAATGTCTTCTCAATATGCAGCGTTATAGGAACAATGATATTTAACATCAAAAGTAGGCTAGATCCCCAGTCTCCAAAGCGTACCAAATTGACCTATTCAAGATGGCGATTTGGCGCTTCAATTGATTATCCTTGACATTATGTTTTAAATACGATTAAGTATTTTACTAGATTGTTTTGATATGGTTTTAGCTTGTGCAGCATGGGATGCACAAACAGGACGGATTTAGCCGCGGCGTTTAACCATTCCCACTCGAACACTGAAGTAAGCAACTCGGCGTGGTCAGGGGTTGAGTGGGTCGCCGCTCTGCCTGAACACACGTATACGATGGCTAGAGCAGACTAGAGTCGTACTTGTGTGACAGCTTGTTCTCCTTGCCCTCTGCTCGGCAGTCGGTTAGTGGAGGAACCTATATGACTGGTCAAAAGTTACACGTCCTTCGATGGACGTAAAGCCGTTGGTCCCCTGGGTACTTTTCGGTAGGAGTAGGCTATGTTGCCGTACCGGTTTCCCTCCTCCCTTCTCTATTAAATTTGCACTAGTGGGCTACATTCCCTGTTGCAAATGGGAGACATAAAAGAAACAATAAGAAGTTATAGCATAAGGGAATTAGTAATCATTTGGTGTAAATGGCTAATATGCTCACCTGTCAACCCGACGGCCATCTTGAAAAATATTTGGGCTACAAATCGCTACAACCTACTTTAACATGCAAACTGACCTACTCAAGATGGCTTCTAAAAGACACGCAGTGGACCAATGACTGGGGATGTAGCCTACTTTGATCAATGTATAGGAGTGTCCCGTTTGTTTTTTGTTGAAACTGTTCCCGAACCCAAATTCCGGCGACTTTTATAAAACAATGTAAACACAAATTCAAAGTTCTGGGAGTCTATTTATTAACTCGTGCATATGTTAGCCTTGGTAGTCTATTTAGTACGTTGTCAATGTTAATTGATAAGTTTTAGCATGATTTATTCTATTTACAAAGCTGTCACTATCGATCAACACTGTTGTTTCGTTTGAGTTAGTAAAAACAATAAAGGCAACAATTAAAACAACCAGATTTATATGCCATTATATATTAAATATTTTGTACCTTATTTGTACCATGTATAAATCAAGATGAAGAAAGAACTATCTAAAACCTATCTTGCATAAATTTTGAAAAGGTAATATTTTTAATTTTGAGACTAATTCTTGGATTAATATTGAAAATAAAAATAAAATAAAGCAAAAGCATTCTAATCCAAGTTTCTATCGATAGTCGTTATAGGTAAGCAGGACAAAATATGATTTTCTGCAGCTTCGTTTAGGGCAAATTAAAAATCCTACATTTCTCACAGCTTGAATTTATTTGTATGGAAACGTATTTGGTCGGCGAACCATCAGACGAATCTGCGTCTGGCCGGGCGAGATATATGAATAGTGAAAGGGAAGGTAGGTGTCACCTATCAGGTAATGCAAGCCCTTATAAGACTCGTCCCACGTGTGTGTTCCTTCACGCTCACCTGGGACGCGAAGACAAAGCCGGTTGACAAGACAAAAGCGCCGCCGCCGAGAACCAGACGGTGAACAAGGAACGAAAATACTTGAATGCTAAATTAGGTGCACTTTTCCGTGCAGTGTGCACGGATGCATGGGAATAATGTGGCTGGCTATGCAGTTTGCACATACCCTGGTCGGTCGCAGCACGCTATCGAAAACCGCGTGGCTAGAAGGAAGGGGTAAAGAAAACAAAAACGCACAACAGCAGAGACAATGACCAAGATATTTATCGCGGGTCGCTTGCAGTCGGTACGATGCAACACACGACGACGCACGGCATGGCTTACCCTAAGAATAGCGGGAAGAGAGAATATTTTTTACGAAATGTAATTCATTCTAGATGCACATATTTTTACGAATTCAATTTATTTAGGGTTTTAATTTTGATTTGGAAAATATCCTCCCGAAATTTGTAATTAGTTTGTGAAAAAAGTACAAATTTACATAGAAATCTTATTTGGCGAATGCGTACTAACATTTGGCTTTGTTACTATTTCTCAAGAGAAGATAGATGTTCGCAAGCGTTAATTTTTGTGATCCTAATATCCAGGCAATTGAACAAGTAAGTAAACAAATATACATGACAATTCAAGTACTTGACTGTTATGTCTTAGTCAACTTCTCTAGCGTGGATGAAAGCGGGGGAAGAATATGACAGTTTGTCATTTAGTAATTTACGTCGATTTTTGATTTTATTAACAATCAAGGAGGGAAGAGTTGTGTAAAGTAGGGATTGTTTCATGAACACATGGTCAAGGTAAGTCGAGCGGCGTAAAGAAAAGAACGGTTGTTGTCTCGAAGTAAACCAAAGTCTTTAAAATACGACGCTGATTAGAGAATTCATGCGTAGAAGTAAACAATATATTCACACCAATATATTGGAGGGGGGTTTCTTTGATAATTACCGCACACTGAACTAATATTTAAGTACCACAATTAGTTAATTATTGGTTTAAGCCCCGAGCAATGTGTTTTGAAGATAACTTTTTCAACCGACAAAAAGACAATGCGCCTTAGCTCGGCAGCCTGAGACAAACATGTTTGAAATATATCGCGGCTCGAGTAGGCTACAGCGGTAACCCCTCGTTTTTACCAATGTAATTTACTCGCATGTGTTTTTGCTTGATAACTCGCACCTGTACGCTCGTTCAAGATCACCGACACGTGAATACGCTGGTGAGTTACTCGCTCTTCAGCCCTCTTCTTACGCAAGTGAAATACCCAGAGTTCCACATGTAGCAGTGAAGCTAAACTGCGTTTTTGTACTATTTAAGATGCTTCAAGGTTTCCATCGCAATGTTTCAATCGCTAAAACCAACAAATATAGACATCGTCTAATCTATATGACACATACAAATCCCATCGTTTCCACAATTAGAGTGGCTCCCGTGCGGGTTTCCGAAATTTCGATTTCAAAACTTTAAAGGAATTGGTGGGTGCAAATGTTAAAACTTTTGTAGGGCCAAGGTCAACATTTTTAATGAATAGGGAAAAACATTTAAATTGTTCACAACTAAACATTTAGTTTCCGTTTTTAATGCATATTATTATAGTCCTGATAATGGTAACCGCATCTTTTCCACTGTTCAAAAAACTGAAGCGTTGGAGCTCCGATCCAGACACAACATGATCGAAACCTCATAGTAAGTCCTACTTCTTCTACGTCAAAAGTCAAGTTTAGAATTTCATGCTACAGTATTTATCTTGGTTATACGGCTCTTTTCCCTAGTAACAATGCGATTGTTTGTGCTGCGAGTCCCACAGCCAGCTGTAAGTGAGGAGTGTTGCAAGCTTCTTCTTGCTCTCTTGGACGGCGACAAGGAACCAACAACTCCCAGTACCCCTGGATGATGGCAACACCACTTGACTGAACCCTTTGGACTTTGCTCCTTTCTCCGGATTCCGCCACGAAAACAGTGGGAAGAGTGAGGAGTGTTGCAAGACTTGCTCGTGGCTCCATCTTAGGACGGCGGACAGGAACCAACACACCGTCAGCACCACCCACCTGGAATGAGGCAACACACACTTGAGACCTTGAGACCCTTTGACTTCTGCTCCCCTTTCTCCATTACTTGGCCCACAGAAAACAGTTAACGGGATATATATCTGTACCTAATAATTTTTTACATTTGTTCTAATTTTATAAAAGCAGTCATTTTAGACTAATCGTAAACTTTCAAATTTCTCATACAATTTTAGTAGCATCTATTTTGTAATTTTATATAATTGTGTAAAAATTAATTATGAAGGCATCTATCATAGCACTTTTCCATTAATTGATTATAGAAAATAAACTAAAAGTAAATTCAATTTGCTAAAATTTAGAATCTGTCAAAATGGTCAAAAACACAATTTGATAAACATTGAAAATCTGATATGATAGGGGCGTACAGATGTCCTTCATTATTGTATTAGGATGTAATGATTTATGTTTGCAGGACAAGTAACGCGCCGAACATCAAAATTGAAAACTTTTTAACAGATTCTGAAATCGTCAAAATGGTTTCATATTATATTTTATCGCAGTGATATTTTGAATATATATAGCCTAGCTTATGTTTGTTTGCATGGCAACTATATATACACCACATGAGAAGAAGGGCCAGTCAAGTATATTAGCATGTATGAGATCTCCCTATTAATTCCCGGGCAGAGCGACGGATGACATGAACAATCAATCAAGACCCAATAATGGCCAAATTATGCAGTTCGAAAATAAGATGGCGTTACCATCACATGAATCAATTGGTGAAACCGAATGCGTGGGTCTGTTTGATTTGTAGTAATGGACGTCCCACAGATCCTCGCCACACACACCTGTATACGTGTTGGTCCCACCCTACCTCGGCTCAAATAAAATAATTCATGCAGCTATAAAAAGTAACGATTCTCTTTTCATTTGAATCACGTGCAAGAGAGACCACGCGATTCCGGTGAGTGATTGTCAACCGCGCGTGAGAAAGAAAGGGACAGACGGACGGAGGGAATATTAAATAATATTTATAGCTGGAAGAAACGTCGTTTGACTTGAACATTAACTTCCTAGCACTCCAGTAGGTAGACGTTCAACTCGCAGGGGTGTAGAACACGCATCCATCTCGCTATCTCGAGTGACATGGCCGCATACTAACGAGCTGGACATCAAAGATGGCCGAATATTATGGGGCAGACCAGAGATCTTGGAATATAAGAGCGACTCTACGGCGCTAAATGAACGGTTTTGAACAATATCTAGATACACCATAAAGCAATATAGATTGACGTTGAAACTAAACGAACTGTTGTACTTTGTCTAAAATCTTGTAAAGAATTCTTGAGACTTGTTAATTTCAAGCAGTTTTGATAAATTGGATTGGATACATTGTTACAAAATGCAAATAGATGAGATGGTAAGAAAAAGATACAATAGCATGCTGTATGAGATGGTAAGAAAAAGATTATTCAAATTGATGCCACTGAATCATAGGTATACTTGTGTACACAATCCAATCTAACAGCTGATAAACCAACATTATTTTGTATATCTCATCCATAGTGTTGCCTGTTGAGGAATCAACATTTTCAAAAAGTGGAACACAACTAGTTTTGGCTCAAATAATATTTCCACCGTATATAAATATTATGATTGCATTGTAAACATATACTTATTGAACGCACATATCGTATTCTGACTGCTACCACCCCTCGTCAACAAAACACTACGCAACCACAAAAAAACACCCCCTACCACCTTTTATAATTGGTAGATAAGAAACGGTCCACCTTCTAAATCTAATGGCTGTAGAGTGGGATAACATGAACACACAAAACACGACACACCTGCTTTAGAGAATTCCTAGAACAACAACAATTAAACTGCCCGTCTTTATAGCTTGTTAGTCCTCAGCCAGATACCGGGTACATAAATTAGAACTGGTGTTCCAGCGAGATACGGCCGGGTTGGTTGTAGTTGCAGGGTAGGGTAAGGTACTTTATGTGAGGTTCATCACATCACGGAATGACAAGTTCCCTTGTATTACATGCAAGCAATCATTACCAATCAAACGGATTGCTTTTATGGCGAGAAGGGCGGGCCGCTCTGCTCGAACCAACAACGCACAGTCGCAGTCTCACACACTCGCGCTAACTCAATGTAAACGGAAAACAACCATAGTTACGAGTCATGTTAATAATTTACAGAACTAATTTGCATTTTGAAAGGCAAATAAATGACGACATACCAAATGTGGAGAATAGAAACCAGTGTTGTTAAGATAGTACGTACGATAGCGACCCCTCACCTGTGCGTACTTGGAAGTGGATTAATGTGTAGGTAGGAGAAATAAAACAAGAGAGAGAGATGGTTAGAGAGAGATAGCGAGGAACAATGTCCCCGGACACAATCAGGGATCAGTAATTATTATTTTCAAGTCTGGCAGATTTGGTTGTGTTGTGTTGGGGTGGTGAGTTGAATGCGCGAACAGAAGAAAGCACGCACGACTTTCACACGTTGAAAGCTGCATGCATTCCTGTGACAGGTTGTAAGTATGCAGGCTACATGTTTGATCGGATCGATGCATTGTTATTAATTCATATTGGACACAATAATAGTCTTACTTTGGGAAAACTGTAGGCTACATATTGGAAAATCCCGACATAACTTATACCATGGGATATCAAATACAAACAACGCAAACTGCGCCTTGGGGTATTTATAAATACATTATCCGAATAATTGAAATAGGCGTGTCGAGATATGCAGCATCTACAGTTCGATGGATGTCTGCAGTCAATACAATATTACAACTCCCACAATTACACAACAAGTACTGTGTGGGTAATGTAGGCTGATATATTCGCGATAAATCTAGGCCGACTAACTTATACCACTTGGCAGACACTACCAAAACTCCCAAGAAAAAAACTGCGCACATATTTGATTATTATAATCACACACGCGCACAAAAACTGCGATGTGAATTCAACTATGATTAAATGACTTGCGAATTTTGTTGGCATCTACTTAGCATAGATTTAACAATCTGTATCAACAAACAACGCCAACACATTCAACACATCTCTACGTGATTTCATATTCGTCTGTTTCTTAATGTAGATTGTTCCCTATGTCTCATTATAACTTTTATACTTCTGACATTATCTACTTTAAAAAAAAGCAAAGTAGATGCATCTACAAACGACGTCCAAAACATCAACACCGATTCATAATATTTTTACTGTTTCCTTGTCGCATTTAACATTTACAAATATTCTATTTTTACAAAAGCTACTAGCATGCATTCTCAAGTTTGTATAGCAGGTCTGAACTTTAGGACAAAGGTACGTGGGTTCGAATCCCACACAGTGCACCACGGGTCGTAGTTCTTCATCAGGGTCGCCCACGCTCTGTCTCCACTGCACACGGTGTAAGGTTCTATAAACAAGTGCATGACTGGTGAATGAGATGCAGCCAGTCCATGCAGGAACGAGCTAATAACTATACAGAGTCAAGGATAAGTACCACCGCACTGAGGGGATGGTGGCAAGAGAACTGTGTTCGCGCCTCGGCGCCCGCAGCACCGTCTACAGCAGGAGGGGGCAAAGTGTTTTACAACGAGGGGGATCGAGATGGTGCACTGGTCATTGGTTTACGATACGGCGGAAAATACGAGTGCTAATTTGATGATTGGTTTACCCTGGGGTGAGGAGCGAGCCCCCTACACGCATCACTTTTCTGTCCGACTCACGATCGAAACCGAACATGACGTCCGATTAACATACGTTTTTTAACATTGCCATTCAACAGGGAAGATGCGTAATGTTTTTTGGACCCTGGGGGTTCGAAAATGCACGTGCTCGACAACTCAGCTATGAATAAATGCGAGAACAAGCGGGGAACATTTTGTATTTTCGAATCCCTCTTTAAACCCGGCACCTCCACCAAAACGGGATTTGCACAGTGCAAATAGTTTTATTTTTGAATTCTTCTTCTGCGATTTGTTGGTTGTTGCTTGTTATGTTGGGTATTTTCGTACCAGAGCATTGTGCTCTTCGAGGAGTTTCTGGTAATTTTATAGGGAGATTTTATTGAGGGATAGGAACATCCTATGCGGCCTAGAATCAGTCTCAGTCGAGCCTACTGGAGCTGTTGAGGTGCCCACGTTGATTATCTACAACAAGTGTATGTATATGGATAGGTGGGGGGGGGGGGGGGGGCGAGGGAGAGAACATAGTGTATTCAGTTGGGAATATATATTATAGTTTCAACAAGCATTGGTAACGGAGTTTCAGAATTAGGGAGCGAAGCTACTTAATCAACAGGGTTGTTGAAGGATACTCAAATAACACATCATCAAAAGTTGAAGTTGGTGCCGGTGCCGGGTTCTCAAATATCCACTTTTTGAATGAGAATAGTCTCGTTAAAAAACATTCTGTCATCCTTGTTGAAGGGAAATGTAAACAATAATCACGAATGTGAATCAGAGGTCATGTTCGGTTATTGTGCATGTTCTGTGTTCAGGTTCCTCCACGAGCCAGCCAGAAGGGAGCCCGACAACTCGTTCACCCAACACGCAATCACGGATCAGAAGAAATAGCTCAAAGATGTTTATTTGCAGGAATCTAACTGTTTGGATTCCTAAAAAACACACTTAAATTATCTCCCAGTTTTATTTCTTATAGGATCTGTTGAAATCCGACCCAAGGCCAAACAAACACAAAGGCGAAAACGTTCCACAAAAAGAAACGATGTATAAATATTTTGAAATCGTTGATTAAGTAGTTAAAAGGTTTATGTAAGGCTGGCGCTGGTGATATCATCTGTGTTGGTGGGATTAGCAGCTGCCATGGGTGAGGTTTGTTTTTTGTGAGTTGGCTGTACTGTATACTGGACAGAGCTCTCGGGGAATCTTACGTAAATCAGTCCAGAAATTACAAAATCCATCTTAACGGGGTATCGAACCCCGGTCTCTCAATTGTCGGTCGGGTGCTTTATAACTAAGCTACCGAGACGGTTAACTTCATAACATCTGGATAATTGGTGCATTGTATATCTGAATAGATTGGAATAGTACTGCAGCCAATATGTGAGAAGAAAATGGTTGGTACAAGTGCGCCGTGAATACTATAAAATTGCAAACGTTTTCACCAATTTTGTGACGTTGAGTGCTGCACTGCATGGTTTGACATGGCCGTCGACAGGGTTGTCTCAGACCACTTTAACGTGACATCAACCAATTGAAAATCAGTCTCTATACCTATACCTGTGTTGTTAAATATTGTCTCCGAGCCCTCACTGTTATCCCCGCGTGCAGTTTCCTCGGTTCCTCTACAACACGCTGTTATCTCCGCGGCAACCTGTCCCGGCGCAGGATTAACAAGGCAGGTATGTCTTCGGACACCTGGGCCGCACACAAATCATTCACTCACCGGGGAACAGGCCAACCTGTTGTTTTTTGTGCGGCAAACGGTTCTAACAAGCCGGCCGGTATCGCAACGAGTAGAAAAGAATGGGACTTATTAATCTAGCGCTCTCATTTATCACTTGGAATTGATTATTTCCGAAGCGAAATGCGAGCGAGTGCAGCAGCAGCAAGCAGTGCCACAGCCGGCCCGAGGGGAGACTAAATTGCAACAGGTCTGCATAAAATTGAAATTCTTTCACTAGAACAAAGGTATAAGAATAAGATGGTAGATACGCGCTGCCCACCTCACCACGCCAAGCACCGCCCTCTGGAGAAGACGATTCGAAGAAGACGCGGGATGGGGGGAATCGAGACGATGAGCGATGAAACTAAACAGCCAGGCGGTGGGAGGGAGTAGACCAAGAGTTGCCACAGTCTACGATCTCAACAGGTCAATGAGTTTATTTTATGTGTCCTCTTTCAGACAAGTAAGCCCTATTTTACAGAGAGGACGCAAAACTCCCATATTTAAAAAAAAATCGGTAAAATCACAATTTTTTAAATTTTGAATAATAAGCAATTCGGGTGGGATTGCCTCCCCCCCTCCTCCTCCCCCATTAGGTTTTTCTGTTGTATCATCATCGAAAATACACTTTGTTAGATAATGACAATATTTAGGTAACTAGATACAAAAAAAAAATGTTCAAAAAAAATTGAAAAATGTAATTGCTTCAAACTATTTTTTTCTGCATGGTCGAATGGATGATTTAAAGTACTGTGATACTGTATTCCGAGCCGAGACGTGGATGTGGGAATCCCGAGGAGAGAGGGATTGGAATGATTACGAAATGAATAGTGGGAAAAGTGTTTATTAATTCATATTTGATCAGAGTGAGGAGGAATGTGTGTCGTGATAGTTGTGACAGGACAAGCAGTTGAGACGGATGTTTGCTGGGCCCACCAACCTAACCTCTCGTCAAGAGGCTCCGAGGAGTGAAGTGACAACAGAATCAACACTGACGTGACGCAGCACTTTTAGCGACACCTGCAACTGTGGAGAGTAGCTCGATTTATGCCGAGTATTGAAAGGAAAATAATAAGCCGGGGAAAAACGTTCCACCGTGAATTAGGGTTAAATACTTTGATGATTCAGGTGCATTGTCTACACACTCAGGAGTCAACTCAGAACCTCGACTGCGTGACTTGCTTGGTTGGCTCTTGTTGACACGTGGGGTCCGAGTCAACCGCGCGCGGACGAGACGGCGACTAGAAAAACAAGCGAAGGTTTCAGACCCGAATTGAATCCGAGTTAATAATTTTTAAGCAAACAATTTGAGTTTCGCATTCTTTTCTAGAATTTTAGAATTTTTTTCGTGATTTTAAGGAAATTTAGAAAATTTAGAGTTTTAAATTAAATCTACATTTTAAGTTAAAATTAAAATTCTATGTGAACACCGAAAAGTCGAAAACTATATTTTTTTTCTGATATTGCATATTTTGGATTTTGTGTATCTCAAATACCTGCAATACTAGAAAAAATAACAAACTTCCGGGACAAACCAGAATTTTCTTGTTTTTAGCTGTTTTTTCCAGAAGTCTATTTTCAATCGTCTCTAAAAAAGGGATGCCATTAGTAAATTCCATTGGCATTGGGGAAACATAATTTATTTTTATCCACCCCCCAAAAAAGTGGTTAAATTGAAAAACCCTATTATTTACCAGCATACCTAAATTGAAAACTCGGACGCGCGGGGGTCTGACGTCTTGGAATCGAACACCGAGAGTCGAACTTGATACATTCAGCTTCGTGTTCAGGTACATATAGGGTTCGGGTAAATTACAAACTACGAGCTCATATTCGT
This sequence comes from Sweltsa coloradensis, assembly GCA_024449915.1. NCBI lineage: Eukaryota > Metazoa > Arthropoda > Insecta > Plecoptera > Chloroperlidae > Sweltsa > Sweltsa coloradensis. The sequence goes on along the minus strand of JAMZAV010002811.1, from coordinate 57,182 downwards.
AAAAATAAAGAATAAGAATACTTGTTCTGGTTTGACAACATATTATTGTTCGGTGGTTGTGTAATTCACAGCTTGTTTCACAAAATATGTTTTAGACGACGACAACAAAATCTCTAAATTAAATCTCTAAAATATATATATAACATTGCCGTTATCACGAGTTTACAACAATATAAACAAGAAATCCAACATGGAAATTGTGGAATGTGGAACTATTAAAATTTTAGTTCATAGTTTGTGCTAGTTCTGGAACACTTTGTGTGTAGTGATCTTTGACTCCAAGAAAGATTTATGAACAGTAGGCAGGAAACTGAACTTGTGATTTGAATACCAAAAATAGACAGCGACAAGCAAGTAAAGAATATACCAGCATAATGAGATGGCTGAAGTTGACACAACACAACATCGTCGATATCGGCAAACTTAAAAAAAAATCAGGGACTTCTTTATAAATATTATATCAACAATCTGGACACCTCTTTTACTTTCTAGCTGAACTCAAGACTATAAGTGACACGTCGCCGAAGTTTCGACCAATCCAACACCGGTTTATATTTGTTTGCCGAAGCCGGGGACGAAGTGGAGGGCACTATCGACCGACCGACCGACACGTTACGGCACACCTTCCAATGTTGACACAGACAGTGTGTGTGTTTTACCAACAACCGTGCATGATGCTATTTCATATTTCACAATTGCCTCTGATTCTGAAAGGCGGCCATTGTGTTCAATGTCCTGAGAAGAGGGCTGACCAATGACCCGACAGACACGAGACAAGACGACCACAAGCAAATGTGCCTAGAGAGACACCTTCGATCAAGCATGAAACACCTTGACTTATTTTAAGTTCGTTTTTTTTGAAGAGAAAAACAGGTTGATGGGAAATTAAGCTTCAACTCAAAAAACAATAATTAATTCTAAAAAAACGTATTTAGAGTCTACCCACTCAGTCATATAACTGATTTTTAGTGGAGGACATTAAACCACCAAGCCAACCCTGTAGGCCCCAACGCAATCGACGAGTGAGCGATAACCAGCCAAAGATCGATATTTTTTAATAGGAAATAGAGCAATCAGTGGTATGGACAGTGCGAAATCCAATATATTGCAATTTTGAGTTGTAGCGTGTGGGGTGAATAGACGTGAAACTGTCGGCCTATCACGGTATCTGTTTTACATATCTAGACGGTCAGTCCCTGTATAATTTGTGTGAAGGGAAACAAGGGTGTTGCAGCCCGGTGGACAAACACATTAAAAAGATACAATCAAAGTGTTTGGTCGTCGGACTCTCGACTGCTCTAACCAGTCAGCCAGCCGGGAGTTTTGTTTAGTCATCCCAGCTCGAGTTTGTTTGGTCGACAGGTTAGGAGTGAACAAAGTAGAGCGAACTCGACTCAAGAACAATAAGCGACTGAGAGGAGATGAACTTATCGAAATGAGCGTTATTGAAAATGCGCGATGATTCGTGGGGCAAACGCAAATATATGTCCTAATCGGAATACGAACCTGGTGCTCAGTTATCATCAGGACACGGGGGCTCGTTGACAGAGAAATGTACAAACATCCTGTGTGCACTCTAATATACATAATGTATAAATTTTTAGAACTTACGAACAAGTAAAACATCACATTTTACCCCCACCTTCAAGAATTAGTGTGTGCAATTTATTGACAAAATAATGAGTTTTGGTTGAATGGAAATTTAACAAATAAAATACAAATAGGCCTCAATTTAAATTAAGGATCTGTGGTACCTACAATCGCTATTATTTCTACACCATAGCTGTAATTAACTTATGGCTTTCACGTATACGTTATAGACGAGGTACGTGAAAATAGTGTTTTGTGAATAGATTGTACAAAGAACTATTTTTTCACTAAAAACTAAGGTTTTCCTGTACTATTTTATTTTATTTTCCATAGTATCTATTTGATAACACACAATTTTGTCAGTTGATTTCAACCTTCATGACATAATTTCAAAATAAAAATACGAAAAAATTTCATACATCACAAGTTTTGAAGGTGGCCAAAAAATAGATGCTACAAAACACTATAAAATTACAATTGAAAATGCTATATACACGATTACACGTACCTCTAAAGAAGTCATACATTTTTATTTTATTGATTTATGTTTATAAATAATGCAGTGTATACAACAACCATGGTGCACTGCGAGGCTTTATACAACAATCATGTCGACTTTGGCCAGCCCTATCGTCGTCCCTTCCCCTCCCATAAGAGAGCAACATTCAACATCTCATTGCGTTTAAAACCTAAAAGCAAAACATATAAAAAAGATTGTTCGTCTAGAAAGAGTCTGTCACTCTCCAGACAAGCGCCTCTAACGAAATAAATTACATTGTCACTCAGAAAAAGTGGAGCCTGCTCTCTGTCAGGGCTCGGGCGGATCCACAAGCTAGTCCACCACTCTGTTAGTGTTACAACTTCTAAATGCACTTGACTTTCCAAGATTAACTAGGATTAAACAGCGAACAGTCGATAAATGAAAGGAAGACAAAGAATCGGTTGAGACGTTTAATAACAATAACCGTTTATTATTCATTCATTACCGGTATTATACCTTGTACATTCGGGCAAGAAAAATAAAAATGAGAAAACACAAGGCTAGCGAACATTTTAGTGCATCTGCTCCGTTCGTAGAGAAATCTGATTATAAGAATGAGTACCCTACTGTTTATAGTAGGTAGGTATTCCCCTAGCTTGGATTTAAAAGTAAATGGATTAAATTTGTTGTAATAAGGCTTAAAATAACAAGTTGCAAGACCAATCCCAGCATAAGGTTCAGTTAAAATTCTGAGCAACCAAGGATTAGCGCATGAATAATTAAATTTTAATTTGTGAATTACGATGGTCCATTCTAAATTTTTTTAGGGACTTGTATAGTTGCAAGATAGATTGAATGTATTCATTTTATTTCATTTTAATTTGATTTATTTTAATTTAATTTAACATAATATGGTAAAATGTACTAAATTTACGAACAGCTTTGGCTGCATTACCATAATAATTAATATTAGGTTTTAGTAAATAAATCCAATGATTGTTCGCAGTCGACACCCTGGAGAATGCACAAGGGAGTGACGTATAAAGGCCGGCTAGTAATTGCAAGTGATGTGACATGTGTCTTGGCTAGCGCATTATTCTGTCAGGTGGCTGTCAGGTAATCTGTACATCTCCCGTCATCTCACGTCCCCGGCGCGTGTGACCATGCACGCCGTAGAATGGCGAGCCAACAACAATCAGATTCACTTTCTACCTCCGATCCGACACTTGGGCATACACACCTGTTAGTCATGTTATGAAAACAAGACGATCTTCACTTGTTACGTGACATCAGTTTGAAGAGTTTGTCCCGGTCTATATTCTTATCGCTACAATTAAATAAGTTTCATGGGACAATCACTCAAGTGTCAGGAAAATTCTCGAATTTTTTATTTTGTTCCTCGAAATGTCAAGGAAACAAACTAAATTGTGAAGAATATGCGACTATTTTATGTTGAACAACTGGTAGTCCATCCAGTTGATAATTTTAATTGACGCCATTAATTTTCCATCTTGCTTCACGGCTGCCAACATAAAATTAATGTTATTTATACCAACCACGTTTCTCGGTATACGGGTTGGGACGGAATACACACTGGTTCTTCCAAGAAACTATGCTATCGCCATGCCCCCATTTTCTGCAACCAATTACTTAATTTAGTTAATTCTTTCTCCTTCCAAGAGTTGTGCAAGTCCAATATTGTTGAAGCACGTGGCACGTGGCAAGTAAGTCGGTGGAAGTCCACAGGATCCGGCCGCTCGGATGAGGCGGGAAGGGAAGGGAACTCTTTGGTTCGCAATCAGAAAGTAATTTCGCACAGAGATCTCTACTCGTGCGACGCACATCCGCATCCGTATCCGGTGTCATTGGCAGAAGCGACGCGTACTTCAGTACTGCCCACATCATGCACACTCGCGTATCTTACCCGGCTTCCTGCTAGAATTATGAACCCGATCTCGACCCGATCTGTCAGAGAAGTACAACGAGTACAATGTACAAGTACGTTAGGACATGGAGTAAGAAATGAAGAAATTAGGAATATCAGAAATTCTGATGTGTCAAATAAATTAGGTAGGACTCTCGCCGATATAAAGAGATGCGGATTTATGTTCAGAAGGAAAATTTGAAGTTCTCTTTTAAATACTATTTATTTTGAGTTATGTTACTGTAAAACGTGACACTGGTAATCATTATTTGTAAAGCAACAAGAAGACAAGACAACGCCTTATTTTCGCGAGTTCCTTCGAAAACACTTCTTTTTATTCCCCGGTCACTTGGTATTTAAACACACCAAGGTGCTCCACAACGGCTAACATGCTTACTTTTGGTTTCATCACCTTGGGAGTGTCCGCGGATGTTTTAATTCATGTTGTGCGTATGTAGTGCAAGCAAAACGTGTAATGCGGGCTTGTCGCCGGCCGGTCTGCAGGCGCACCGGACGGTGGCGCGGTGACAGACTGGGGAACTACTAGGGGTGGCGAATGTTACAGCGCTGAGAACGTGTATTGCGGGCTTGCATACTGCCTGGCCACAGGCGTACCAGTGTAACGAATATCATACTCCCAGGCAAGAAGAGTACTCTCAGTAAAAATCCAAGAGAAAAACGATTATTGAAATAAAATATGAAAATTGATTAGTCCTACTAGGTGGCTTGATTTGTTTATGAATTTTAAATGCAAAATTAGGAGATTATTAGAAAAATTAGGCCAAATAAAACCAGAGTGAAGACGAAATAAATGTTTTTCATTTTTGTAAAAAAAAAAAAAATGCTTTGAGTGTGTCTAAAAAAACACACAGAGCACCATGACCATGACTTTCTGATACGATCGGTATCGTTAAAAACCACAGGTAAATCAAACTTCTGGGAAAGCATGAACAAGCTACGAACACCTATAGGAGGAGGACCAAGGCCCATGGTGAAAGAAGAATGTTGAAGAAGTCAAGACTATGAGCTAGCTGGCTGGCGTAGCTGGTTATAAAATCAAGCAAGCATGTGGCTTGTGGCTTGTGAGGAGACAGCCACGCAACAGATCCTGTTGTTTATTGACATTCTGATTTGTAGCTGTCAAATCGTCAACGCCGTCACCTGGTATAGTGGAAGCCAATCCCGTTCTTGTACACACACAGTCTCGGCTAGAGTAAATATTATCACAGCCATGTAGACATGAGAGTTAGGAGATAGCTCGTTCTATCTCGATGTGTAGACACCCAGCTCCTTGTTGAGAAAGTAAACCTTTGTACACGATAATGTCAACATGCCATACATACATGCATGCATGTGTGTCGTCTCGCAGGTTGGAGGGACCAAAACAACGCACGAGCACCAGGGGTAGAGTGTGGACCATAGGCGAGGAAAGAGAATAAGTCCAGCTCGCAAACATCAGCTAGTTTAGGGAAGTATTTAACTCCCAGAAACTAAAGGCGACCTCTGGCAATCGTCGTCGGGGACCTTGCCCCCTTCTCTTGACGACCTCCCCGACGACGACGACAATGACACCACGAACGATGACAAAGACGATGATGACCGCAACGTGAGAAGCCCCTCTTTCCTCCACCAACAGTGGCTGGTTGGGCCTCTCCTCCCTAAATCCTTAGGAAAACGGTTGACGCGCCCTTAAACTTAATGAATCCTAAAAAAATAAACACTAGTTCAACACAAGCTCAAAAGTAACAAGCTTGGGAGGCTAGAGCACCATTCCTATGCAGTTTCAGGGTTGGAGGGATTTCATTATTTGCGGAACCATCCATCGTATTGGGCAAGACCACAGTGTCACGTACGCATGTGCACACCCTCAAGCGAAACCTCAAAATTAGTGGGGTACGGGTACCCAACATTTTGTCGCGGATCTCTTTTTGGGGGGCTGACCCGATAGTCAGAAAAAGTGTACCCGACTCTCGGGTATCGAAAAAATATATTTTGGGGAAATTGGTGGAGGCGCCGGTCCAGACAATTTTTATTTATTGTCTGCATACAAAATGCCATTCACTGAAAATCTAGACAGTAGAAAACGAATTGTGATAACATTATAATGTTCACAAGTAAAAGTCTTTATCCATTGTAATATGAAGTATTATAACCGTCGCCTTTTCCCTACCCCAGGCCTACTCAAAATAGTGTTGAAATATCATTATCATATCATCAAATATCATCAACTCATGACAGCTTATTAGAGATTGGATTCAAAACACTTATTGCAAAGATAACAGCTAATTATTACACTTGATATGAATTATTGAGCATAGTCAAATCTATAGTGTGTAGGCCATAAACTAAGGGCAAATTTCACCATTGTTGTACTTGTAGTATGAGCCGAAGGATTACACTAATTGTGTGCCAGACATCGGTATAGACATAACCTTCAACTTTGCATCATTATATAATAGTTCGTTATTTCCGATGAAAACACGAATAGTAAATCACCTCCAATTCCAAGTAATCCACACAAGCCAGACTCACGAGAAGCAAATGGCCGACGACGACAAGATGTCGCCGAGTCTGCACGAGACCTACCCGAAGTTAGGTCGGGACATCACGATATCGCTTAGTTCGGTTGGGACATCACGATTTCTATTACAATCTAATATCTGTAGGTAAACCAAACCAATCACAGCAAATTGTTCTGTCCTTGCGTTGCGAGCTATATAATCGTGCATGAAACACACGATCGAGTACGAGAAACGCCGAAGATTGTTATAGATTTCGTTCGTGATGGGAAGGGGGGAATCAAATGAGCGTCGAATTCCACGAGATTCAAGATCGTAGGGCATTGTATTGTAATGGTGGGTTACCCTCACTGGAAAACATACATTAGAGTACAGAGTGGAGAGATAGATGATGGTCAATGCAATTCGTATCGAAATTCATCCGAGTTCGATACACAATCGTCGATAATCGCTCGAAATATAGAACTGATGTTTGATAAGTTGTATTGACATAAATAATAACAATACAATAACAATGACAACAAAATAATTATACAATAAATAATAAGCACATGGCAAAAAGAAAGACTGAAAGATTAATGAGTATCATAATTTATTTTGTACGGACGGACTGTAGTTCATTTGTCAACATTGATTTATCAGGATACAGATACAGTTCAATTATCAATCATGCAGGTTAGGCTATAGCTTTACATAAACAACGCGTCATTAAAATTAATGAGCTAGGTAACTATATAAATAAATACATAATTTAATTCTAAATTGACACTCTAGTCTAAGCAGATTAAATTTTGATATGTTGTCCCAACATAATATTATTTTCGTTTGGTGTTGTAGAGCTTTCAATAAAGTCGATACACTTTTCCTGAACGAAACCGAGATGTAATTATCCTAATGTACCGAAACAATATAAGTAAAGTAAACATTCGAAGACAATGTTAAATAATGATGTGTACACTCTTAACAAGTGTTGATTGGCCTTACTAATTAAAACTACGTTAATTAATAAGTAAGTATCTCCAGCGCAGAATGCATGACACGCGCTAGAGATGTGTTCACACTGTCAAGACTGCAGGCATAGAGTATGACTGACTCTTACAACACTCGGCCACGGATCTGTGCTATTTTTGGAATTATATCACTTCCCGTAAATCATCATAAGAGCCGGATTTAATGCGATTTTAATTGCGCTGTCGTAAAACAGTGTTGCATGGGGATCACGCTTCAACATGCTGGCCTGCTTGTGAGCGGAATGTCACGTTAAAAACCACTAAAGTTGTTTTTAAATGCGCAACATTTCCGAAGCCAAACTCGAAATATGATTGCTTTGTTTATGAGTTCTTGCTCTTTAATATAATAGTTAAAAAAAGTTTTAAAAAAGAGTTTTATTTTTAGGACGTACTAAATAGTGCGTACGACGCCTCTTCGGAGAACATGAAACAATGCATTTATTTATTTAAACATTTAGTCAATATACAATAATTAGAGGTACGTGAAAATAGCGTTTTGTGAATAGATGCTACAAAGCGCTATTTTTTCACTTTAAACTAAGGTTTTCAAGTCCTATTTTATTTTATTTTCCATAGTATCTATAATTTGTGTATTCACATCTTTATTAAGTTGATATTAATTCAACCTTGATGACCAAATTTCAAATTAAAAATCTGAAACAAGTTCATACACAAGGTTTTGAAATTACCCAAAAAATAGATGCTACAAAACGCTATAAAATGACACTTGAAAATGCTATATACACGCACCTCTAACAATAATATAAATATAAATAATAATCAATCAATAAGAATCTCTAATCTCATATAATCAATCATATAATATGTAAATAAATACAATCAATCAATGAACAAAATGCTTAAAAAAGGCTGTTTAATTGACTGATCCAGTGCTATCGGGCTTCATGTCTCATAATATGCATATTTTATTTTGCGGCGCTATATCTGATGCGATATTGACAGTGGTGCTTGTGGTCACTACCTACAACCTTTCGCAGAAATTATGATTTGAAAATCTCTAATCGCGAGAAATGTGTTAAAATAGTAAAGCTGAAAAGTGTGGACGATCTCCAAGTGGAAGACGTGAGGTCGACACATGCTTTCACCTGTCACCGCTGAATCCCATGTTTGCAACTTATAATTACTATACGCGAAGTATTAAATGGGAGGCGGGACCGAGAAAACTTAGCTCGCTGACCTCCGCTTGAACCTCGTTATACCTGCGGGCGTCTTGAGAACGACAACCTACCCGGCCAGGTAATAAATTACAGCCACGCAAAACAAACAAGGGGAGATCCTCTACCTGAGAGTCGAGTGCCGACCCATCAACAAACCCATTTCAATTATCTTCAGCCTAGTCATTACATTTTACAAGCTCATTTAACAACTCGACTCAATTGATTTCCTTTTCTTTATTTCAACTCAACCCGAAGGTAAAACGTCCGCGAACCGTTTAGCTTTAGCACATCAACAAACAATTTCAATTAACTCCTGCCTACAATGGAAATAATCTAATCATTGTAACATTAAGTGTCTGTCTCGTTAATCTTCCTGCTCTCATTGCGAAGATACCTTGCTCGACTTCCACCTAGGGCAAGTAATCATTCAATATAGAAACTACCAGAAATCAAATCATTAACTCTTTAGGCATATACACTTAGACCTTTTGTACTTGAAATTAGAATTTTGAAATGATCATATTTTTATTTTATATATTTATTTATTTAACGTCTATCCTATTCAGTTAAAAAACTGATTTTCAAAGGAGGACAACTAAATAAATCTAATTACATAAATGCAGACACAACAATGAACTACAGATAAGTAAATATTTGAAATAGTAATATTACAACAACAATTCATTAAAACACCACAATTTAGTACTTGAAACTTTAATTAAATAGTAATATTTCGACATTTTTTTCTAATTTCGATATTATTAACTTGGAGGAATATTTGGAATTGGTTCAGGTTGGATCCTATACATTATAAACATTACAACACGTATTGTATAATTTAGTAAGACTGCAGTCATGTTGATTGTTGAAGACTGTTGCATGAAATAACCGATGAAAATCTGCATGAAGTGAGGTGTATGTTGTCTGGTGCCACCTTCACGTCTGAGGTCTCTGTAAGTCGCACTACGTTAGAACCGAGCAAGCAATGTGATTTGAATCTGATTTTCATCCCAGTCCGTGATCATATGCCTTCACACAAATTAGACATGTCATTTTGATAAAAGCGAGACCACCATCGTAGAAGATTGCCGGAGGCTGGGTTCACATTTTTTACCTCCATCTCTACAATCAACACAGGTAACAGCCAAGCTAGGGAGATGATTAAATTTTACGTGCTCTTCCATCAAAATGGTCAGGTTAATTACTGCTATTATTTCCAGTTCGAGATGAATTTTATTTGTTTTAACCTGATTGGGATTCAAGACTGGTTAACTCGGCTACCAACAATCACCCCCCCCCCCCTCCAACACTACCTCCTACTTCACAGGGGATCCATTTCAACACTCCAGCCTCTAATCGGGATAAGCTTTTCTCATACGGTGCTCATACCATCATGGATGGTGGAACGGAACTTCCTGTAAGTGGCAAAGGGCAGAACATTCATCTCGAGTTTAATCATCATAAAGATCCTATACGTCGTGCACAATTCACAACTCAGCGCTCAGAAATGATTAGGACTATGCGGGTCGAAATTTTGAAAATCGGTTCGGATCGGTTTCAGGAAGGTTTTCGGGTAGGAAGATAGAAACTGCCCGAAACGATACCCTACTGAATGGAAAAATGGAGAATTAATGTTACTTCTGAAGAATCTTACAATACAATTTCATTTCGGTTCATTTCATTGTATATTGTCAGAATTTTCAGTGTCTGGACCGGCACCTCCACCAATTAAGTATGTAAATCCTGGACCGGCACCTCCACCAATTAAGTATGTAAATCCTGGACCGGCACCTCCACCAATTAAGTATGTAAATCCTGGACCGGCACCTCCACCATCCCCTTAAATATATGTTTTGATATCCGAGAATCGGGAACTTTTTATGACTATCGGGTCGGCTCACAAATACCCGAGACCCTAAATTCTGGATTCTAAATTCTAAATTCTGAACACCACTAGAAATAATACTGTAATTCGGGAGGTCGCGGGCTCGATTCTCATCACGGACAATCCTGACTGAAGTTTCATTCAAATTACTCAAGGCATAAGTTAAACCTAATGATAGATTTATCATTTGGTAATACTTTAATGGAAATTCTACCATAAAGATCTGGCAATGTAAGAATTCCCTGAATTAGGAAAATAGAATTGCATATAACTTTGTACGCTTTGCATTGGCAACTAGCATCAACAGAAACAACACCGCAGGCGAAGGCCGAGGTGAGACACTAGAATGCAATCAGTATAAACAAAGTGCAAACCACAGTCTGAACGTCTTTGAGCAAGTGTTTATTTACAACAGTTTCTCGCGAGCGACGTGGAATTCCTGGCTGGTGTCAGCGCCTCGGAATAGTTCCTCGCGCACAGAGCCTGCCTGACTTCGACATAAAACCATTACTTTGAATAGTTCGTCCGTTCGTCGAACCAACAACCAAAGTCTATAAAAATCGCCTCCAATAAAATACCTGTTCGCCTGTGTTGAGAAATGTAGCCAACCTCGTGCGCAGTGTGGATCAAGATTGAAACGAGGAGGCGCTGTTGCCAAGTCTACAACTAACAGCGGGTGGGTCCGATACTAAGCAGAGATTTATGGTGTAAAAGACAGAACGGAACGCGCGTGATTTATTGCCGGCATCTGCAAGGCTGGACCGAACCGGAGGGTCAATGGAACTGTCTACGGGGATTGTTCCATGGTTCGGAAGATGCACAATGTTGTTATATTTATAGTAGCAGGTGGGTCTTCTTCTCTTCTCTTCTGCGATTACATTGTTGACATTATCGCCCTCGGCGGAGTCGACAATGTGAATGTGACGCAAGTATTTCGAGGGTGGGAACGGACAACTAAATGGGTGGGTGCAGGGTGGGGAAGAAAACGCACCCAGTTCCGTTCGGACCCTCAGCCTCAGGAAGACACCATTCCCGTCGGACAAAAACATCGGAAGCCATGGCACATAGGATTTGCAACAGGTTGGTGTAGCCTGAACATTGAACTGTCTGGGGCTGGGGCTGGGGCAAAGACCCATCCACACCATACGAAAAATTGTACTCGATATTTTCAAGAACTCAGAAGAAAATAGTTATTTCACGGTTATAATAAATTTAGCCCCCCTGCTAACGCACTTCAAAGTGGTACGGGACGAGTTCTTTGGCCATGCAACCATGCAACATTCACGTCACGTCTCCGCGGATTGTTTTGGCAATAACCGCACGCCCCCTTGCGTTCGACGACTAACGAGATGTCAGATGTCAATAGGTGGCGCCAGCTTCTCTTCCAGCTCGCATTCAATGTAGTTGGTTGGCGTCTCCGCTGCGAGGACAACGACCGACGACTCCAACCACGCTGAAGAGGACACAAATTGAAATTACGAATGCCGGGTGTTTTTTACAGTGTGTGATTGAAACGTTTGTAAAGAGATGTCGAGATGAGTTGAACTTCAACAGGTGAAATCACTCGGCTGTGAGCTACCCGAACCCTACGCGGAGGGTGGCCCTGTCGCAACAAGGAACCAACCAGGCGTCATCTGTGGAGTGTTATCTGACTTTCCGGACGTAAACTGAAGGGGACCGAGGACCAAAAGCATGGGTCCCCAAGCTACATTTTCACCCATATTTTTTGTCGGCCACATCAAATAATGGAAACCCACGACCAAAAATAATTACTTTTAGCTGTGGATAAATTTTATTACAAGATTCTGATTTTTACATATTTATTTGTTATGCTTTTCTCTTTTAGATTTCTTTTTCTAATTAACCACCGACAGGTGATTAATAGTTTCTATGCAATACGACACTCGTGATATAATGCAATGCGGGTTGGCTAAATTCGCTTACGTAATGCAAGTATTAGAATGGGTGTAGACTGTAGACTTAGAACTCGAAGGAATATTTTTATACAAAATATAATTGTTCCTAGTTAGACAGGGCGTGTCTCTGTTTACTTTCCATTTACTTCACGCGCACTTGTCACTCGTCTAGCCCAGCTCACGATCAGAGAGAGAGAGAGAGAGAGAGAGAGAGAGAGAGAGGGGACGATAAATAATTGTCAGGCCCATAATTTAATCACACTGAGCAAAACTTGAACACTTAAAACCCGCTACGGGCGATGTCGACTCTAGTAATAGAGAGGTTGATTTAGTGAATTAATGATTGTGGGTTACTTGTGCATTAATTGGAGTAATAAATTACCGAGTTATAGAATTGTGAAGTAAGAAAGAGGAGCGAGAGAGAGAGAGAGAGATGGAGCCAACTCCAATTATCCCTGCCCACAAGACAACAACACGATGCTCACGCTGAATGATTTACGCAACGTTTAATTGCTACCGTTTCGTTTTGTGAGGTGAGGTGGGATCCATTGTACAAATAAACGGCGGGAGTAAACCTACGCGCCCGGCGGAAGTGAAGACATGGAGGAAAACAGACGCCACGCGACGTCGGGGGGGTCGACTTCCCACACCTGCAGAGCAGTCGTAAATATAGTAATTTTACAACACCAGAAATGCCCTTTGTTAGACCCTGTTTATATAAAATTTGTTACAAATGGTGGAGGTGCCGGGTCATTCAACGCGAGTGTGAGAACGAAAATCTCGTCATTCACTTTTGACGATATATCCTATTATCAACCGTTTTTAGCCACAACCAAATTATGCCTACTATTTGGTTTTTATTTCAATCTGTCCTGGACTGTTAGAAGATTTCGTCACAAGCTGTGAGATACGTTAAAATATTTGATCGGTCTTAATTCAGGCTTTTTTGACGATGCATAATATTATCAACCGTTTTAGCCACAAACCAAAATTATGCCTACTTAATTTATAGTTCATATTAAATCTGTCTGACACAGTGAAATGGTGGAGGTGCCGGGTCATTCAACGCGAGTGTGAGAACGTAAAATATTTTGTTATTTAGGCCTATTTTTGGCGATGCCATAAATTATCAAGCCTTCTTTTTTGACACATTAAAAAAAAGTTTCCACCTTGAAATTAATTGTTTGGACTTCCAAACTGGGACAGCAGGAATCAGGATAAAAATCTGCAGGGTGAGGTACCCAGCACCGAATTGATAAGTGTACAATCTCAACCTAACCAAGTAATTTGTGAACAATATCATCATCTTCATCAACATGCGCGGAATAATTGTAAGAATTAATTTGAAACGTAATTTGTGGAATTGTAGTTAGGTATCTCGCACAAAGAAAGGGGTGGGTCTTACTTAGTGTCGAAGCTTAGTGGTTACGCCCTCTTCACAACCCTTGCACCTTGAAGTCGCAAGATTCCCAGAACGTCCGCCAATATTTTACACTTTATTGTCGCCCAAGGGCACGAGGTCGTAAAACCCAGGATCCCAAACGAGCCAGCTTAGCCCGTGGCAAATTGATAATATTGTGAAGACAGTAAACAACTCATCTGTTGGTTAGAGAGAATTCGGAACGGATTCACGATGAGACTGCCAGCTAATAGTTAATTATTGCCAGGAGACAATTGAATATGGAATTGGTTGCGATTTTCTATTGGAGGCGTGTGCGGTCATTGGAAAGAAAGTGGGAGGGGGGGGGGGGGGAGCTAAACTGCTGTGTGGAATTGAAACACATTTGATAGGGGCCTACAGCAAATACCTAACCAAATCGCAATTTACCGAAACCCCCTCAATCTAAAAAAATTTGTTGGTTGGGTTATCCATCAAGTAGAATTGAATTGAAAAATGGCAACTTTTGTATTGTTTGTTATTTTATTGTTAAATATTAATCTTTGTAAACCATTTTATATGTGTTGTACCAGGTATTATGTTATTTGGCGTTGTTATAAATAAATAAATAAATTAATTAATTAATTAAATAAATTTAAAAAAAAAATGTAAAAAAAATCATACACGTCATAATTTGATATGGTATTATTCCCTGCACACCCCTCATGCATGAAGTTTCATTTCAGGTTTTCAAGTTTTCTTCGAGTTGGAGAGGTATGGTTGGACGGACGGGGACAAGCTGCTTCTCGGAACCACGAAGAGGCTGATTGCGATAACATCAGCTGGTCCCAAAGTCAAACACGAGGTGGAGTTGAGTGTCTCTCTCTCTCTCTCTCTCTCTCTCTCTCTCTCTCTCTCAGCGCCTCCAGGGAGACCCAATCATCTACATGTGAGCAACCTGCTTTCTTTGTGCCCACAGGGGATAGTACGTACACAACTCATCTGCATTTTATAACTAAGCTAATTTTAAATTAGAATTCAAAGTAAACAACGAAAGCAATTTTCTCAGATAAGATTTTGCGGTGGTGCCAAGTGGAATGAGATTTTCTCGGAAACAAATATGGTTTAGTAATAGTCAGACAAAGAGGGTAAGGTCATGAACAAGTAAATCATATACTATGATACGAATTGATTTACAACCTTGTAATCGCACGTGCTTCGTAAATAAATAATAATCTGCTCTTTATTGCGGCTCGAAGTCCACATACATAGGCTTCGCTACCTGTAAAACAGCAAGTTGCAAACTAATAGCTCCCCACAGTCCAAATATCCTCCCTCAACCCCCCCCCCCCCCCCTCCGTGTGGGTCATAACCGAAGAGTTCTACCGAAACCGAAACAGTAAAATTAATTATAAATTTCTACTTATCCCGAACTTGTATTTTCCCCAAGACCTTGTTCAAACCCGAACCAGAAATAACGAAAAACCATGACTTAATAAGGTCCGCCCGTTCACAATCAATTAGCAGGTTTCTCCAACTTCAACTAATTAATTCCATAATTTAAGTAATTTGGGGTATGCACAAAAGAAAGCCTAAATATACCTATAATAACAAGAGACGGTAATAGTGCAAATATTCAGAATATGTCTGATTCATCAGTCTAAATACGGACATCAATGTTTGGCTGATGGGATTCATTATAGTTTTCATAATTGGTTGAGAGCGATCATCTAATTTTGTGCGATTTCACAAGCTATTTCTTGTAAGCTAATTGTTTGTGAACGAGATTTAAAATATGTTGAACCTGATTTAAAAAAATAGTTTTGAGCTCAATTCTTTTTAGGGTAGTCCTAACAATATGACTCCCGACAGTAGCTTGAGCTTCACACGGCCACACCTCAGCTCTGCTTTGAAAGCCTTGCAGCTGTAGGGCTATGTTAATTATCTCGTTAAGAATACCACACACAGTGACCAGGGCCCGACAAAGTTCTCCCCCCTTGGTCACCCCTGCCGAGGGTGTATGTTGACTCTCTCGTCTCGTTAGAATACCACAGCCCTCTGAACGCGCCCGCGGCGACAGGCGGTGTTGCCACGTACTCGAGACTCTAGCAGGCGGTTTAACCACTTATCTCTCGTGTGGTTAAAACAAAAGGCGAGCTGGTGGTAAAAAAAACTCGTCGCTCCGGCGTAGAACGAGTTCCAAGTGTTCTAACATGATAATGTGTACATAACTTTGACACTTGGAGTGAGAAAACCAGTCGGGCGTAGGCGTGGGTTTAATGCTTTGATTGAGGAGTGACTGTTTTATATATTTGTTTTTCGGTAGGAGAATGGCCACGCCTTCCATTAGCTAAGCTCCATGCAGTCGCCGACTGGTGATTATTCCGGGTGGGGTGACCGTACTAACTAACTAACTAGCTAGCGTGGAAAAAATAGTTTCGTTTGAATGAAGAAATGCCAGCAACGAGTCTATGATTGTTATTTGCGACAAAAGACGTGGGTTCGAGTCCCGGTTTTGCCATGACTCTAGGTCTGCTGGGAGTACCTGGGTTTGAGTCTGGTTGCGCAATTAAACTACGACTTGATATGTTTGGGTTCGAGCCCCGATTGTGTCATATTCTACGGTCCTATTCTAGCTATGACTTGATACACGTGGGTTCGAACCCTGGATGGTGGATTCAAAATCACACATTGATATCGATGGGCAGTGAGAAATTTTAAATTGAACAATGTTTAAAAAAAATTATTCGCATGTGCCCCGAAACCGACTACAGAGGAAGAAATGCCAGTTTGCAGTTGCATGCTGTAAGTGTAATCCATTGCCGTGGAAGCTAGAAGTTAGAAGTCGGACTTTTGGTAGCCATTTAGCCAAATAGTTGGGGTCAATAAGTACAATAATTCAGTCTTGCATGCTCTTTACTTTAGCATACCACACAGTAATGTAAACAATTACCCACCTATTCAGGTAAAGTAATTTATTTGTAAGTGTATGTATGTATGTATGTATGTATGTATGTATGCATGTACGTACTGTAGGCCTACAGCTCCATCCCACTTGGGCATGATACTGCTTTGATTGGTAATTGAAATGAATAATGCATCCTATTAGGCCAAGTATGCAGCAATCTTGGCACCAGTCATAAAAGCAAATTAACTTAAATGACAAGTTGATTGGCAGCCTTGATTGTTGCAGATGTACTCGATCATTATAGCAGGCGAGTGTTGCCAACTGAAGCTCTTCGCGTTATATATAGTCGGCTAGAATGTAGAGTGTAGGTAGAACATTGAACACTCTTGGATAGTGTGACTGACTGTACTGTGGCAAACACTATAAATAAAGTGTATATTTATGTCAATTATTATCTTGAAGTTCATTATGCAGGGATGCCTGTTGTCTGGTTACCCAGTAATTTACATACACGCGATCAAATTGTTAGTGAATGTTAATGTTAGTGACAGAACCAGTGGCGTAGGAACCGAGGAGGGCAGGGGAGGCAATACCCCTCCCCAAGTTTGGCCGGGGGGGGGGGGGGCAAAACTAGCGTGAGTTAAATACTAAATCTAGAATTTCCGCAGTAAATATACACATACATACAGTTATACAATTCACCTTGGTAAAATGAATATATTTGCCTGTAGACCTATGCTTCGTCATTAGGCCTACATAAAAAAATTAGGTTGAAATTTACTAAAAAGGGCGACTTCACGTTCATTTTTTAGTTTTTAGATCGCAGATAGTTGCTGTCAAACATTGTTTACAGAGTCCGAGTGCAGTTAAAAAACATGACGAAATAACACTGTATAATTGTAAAAAATTCAAATTTGTTTTCGCCTTCGGCAAAAGGGTCTCCGGCGGCTGGGTCTTCGCCCCAGACCCCAGCTGCCGCCCACAAAATCTGCTAATGGATTTGACCCCCCCCCCCCCCCCCATCTTTCAAAACGTTCCTACGCGCCTGGACAGAACGCTCTTGGTGCTCAGCTCCTTGTGGTCAGGGGACCCGGCACCTCCACCAAAGACTTCAATTCAATGAGGATGGTGCAGAATGTACGAACAAATATGACGGAATCATGCCTTGAAATAGAGACGAATCACTTACTCCAATTACAAAACAATTTATATTTTTTCTAACAATCGTGTTGTAGTTGCGAATATTAGGCCTACACCACAAGAAGAGGATGACATTTTACAACGCAAATTAAACAAATTTGTGATGATTATTTCAATTCATTCAAGTTGGTTTAGCCCTAGAAAATATCGTGTTCGTAAAACATGGACAGGCAACATTGCTTGCTAAAGCGATATTGTTGAATTATCAATTGTAAATAAGGGAGAATTAATTGATAACAGATTGTATATTATCTAATCATATCCCCAAGCACTGATAAACCAGTAATTTGTTTCACGAGGGTTTATGTCTAATGAGTAAGCCAGATTTGCTTATTAATACAATATCTGAAACGCTAAGTTGACATAACAGAAATCGACAAATTTCATCAAAATCAAAATCGAGAGGCTAAATCAAATACGGAGTTCAACGCCAATCATTGTTGAGAGCCTACACTCTCGTCTACAGCAGCATATGAGTGATATTCATTTTTCTTTCCCTGCATCACAATCTGAAGACCAATCACAAACATTATGAGCATCGCTTCACAACTCCAAACCAAAACGACGCCATTGAGTGACAAAAATGTTGAACGTAGCGTGACTTCAAGTGCCAATTAAAGATGTTCTGTCCTCCCAGAATGACCGATCCATCAATGTTGATGAGTTGCTACCCACAATGACGCACCCTCGGGGGACAGGGGGTGCATTCCTTTACAAGACAGGACGTCTCGTTCCCTGGATGTGAAAGTCTATTTCAGATTGGACAGAGATGCCCATTCCATCTGTTCTGTACACCTATCTTGATCAACAATGGAGCCTTGGAGACTCGAAATACCTATTATTCCCGCCCTTTCTGTTGGCTTAGGGTAGGACACCTCACATCACAATTCAAAGGATTTCCAAACTCTACCTGGACGATTTGTTCACCTTTTCTTTGCACCTCTCTTTGTGAGGCCTCGTTCCAAATGTAAAAACAAGGTTATCCATCAATAGTCCAGTTCCACATGGGTCAAGTAACGAAACGAAAAGAAGATTAATGTTTTTAGAATACTAATAAGCTCTTTAGATTTTCGATTAGGTGACAGTGACAGGTATAAAACTTGTTGCGAGGCTTTTAGACTCTCGAGTTTCATACGGATTTATTTTAGTTGGAATTATGTCGAGATGTCATGCGAGAGCTTATCAGAATTTTAATTCGAAACCTCCTTAATCCCATGTTATCTCTCTTTACCTATCCATCGAAGTAGAAATATTTATCAACCAATCTAAATCCAAGATAACGTATCCAGTTTCAAAGCTGGGAGACTGACGAGCAGATTGCCATTTCTAATTTGAGGTGACAGGAGAAATCAACACTCGAAACAAAACAATCAACCGGTCGAGTGGATAGACGGCCGGATCGTGAAACTAGGATTACCACAATGGAGGTCGAGGTTCGAGTCCCGTAAGGTACTTTGCACGCGCGACACCTTTGCCTCGCTCAAATCAAGTACCACCCAATTATCTAGCAATTGAAATAAGCAATCACAAAGTTGGTACTTGAGATTCCACGAGAGAACTTCACGGAAACTTAGTCAACAAGATAAAAATTACAGCAATTATTGTAGAAATGCAATCTAAATTCTAAATCATGTTAAATTATACGCAGAAGCCAGTCTTCTTATCTAAAATAGTTGTATATTTCGAGTGGTGCAATCCACAATCTAAGCACTGAACTAATCTTTAAATCTAGCATGTGTGCACACATCACATCCCTTCTCCCCCAGCTATCGTGGCCATAACTAATAACGTGAGACCGGGGAAATCAGATATGTTTTGGTGGAAACCAGGGACCCGCAGGAAATGTTGGTAAACATGTGGTCGGCCCATCATGTGCGGCCCACCTGTCAATCAGCCGGGACAAGGTGCCGCCTGGCCTGGCTCTGATTGATCGAGACTCAGGACTTGGGAGAAGAATGTCAACTCACCAAACAGAAGCCGCCGCGGTCCCGAAGTAATAGAGGAGGATGAAGACGACGGCGCAGTTGGCGTTGCCGAGCCCGTCCTGCGAGAGAAGCAGCCGCGAGGGGTTCTGTGGGTCGGGGGTGCAAGCGACGGCCGTCCTCCCCGCCGCCGCCCTCACCCCCCACCCCACACTGCCAGGTTGTAGCACAGCGAGGAACGCCAGGGGTCGCTCCGGGTAGCGGAACCTCGCCTGTCCACCCCCAGAGTCCACGATGAACGTCAACACGGCCAACAGCGTCGATATGAAGCACAGCCCCGCCCACACGGACAACCACACTTCCGCCAGATTCTTGTCCGTACGTCCGAATAGGATATCGGCGTCGCACAACGGCGCGCAACGTCCGGACCTGTTCACGTAGACGTAGGAGTTGGGACGCGCATACCGGGAGCATGGCGCCACATTCGTGGGTCGCGACGCCACCGGTACCCGCGAGATGGGCGGCGAGTGGACGTCGGGCACCATCCCCACCTCGCCGGGACCCTCCATGCACATGTGCTCGTGATTGTTCTCGAGCGGGAACTTTGAACAGTTCAACGCGGCCGGCCACGGGAAGCCGAACCCCTGCAACACGGGGTAACACCTAGTCCTCACCGACTCGCACAGTCCACGACACGGCCCTATCGGTAACGCCACTTTGTCCGTGCACATCGGCACATACACCGAACACAAGAAGAAATGCAATTGCGCCGAACACCCGTATTGAATCAACGGCGAGAATGTCTGTAACGTAAAGTCCGCATCGCCTTGTATCTCGTGCCCAACCAGATTGGGCATGCCCGTGTGGTTGTACCCCAACCCGCGACATAGTTCCACGCGTATCGGCTCACAAGTCCGTAGGTTCGCTTCCGATGTGACACAAGTCGCGAGAAACGTCAACAAGAGCCAGGTGGTGCTGCGCGCAGCCGCCATGTTGGCTCGCTCGTCGCGCCGCTGCTCTCGCGTCGAGATCTTGAGCCAGACTGACTAGTCGCTCGTGTCTGATCACTAGGCAGGGCGCGCAGGCGTCAAGACACTAACCAGCCGCGCGGTAGTAGCGAGGTTGCCAATGCAAACAAGCCAGCGTAAATACGGGCGGGCACCGGAGAGAATCAAGTGTGAAATGGAAGTAATCGCGTTCGGACGAACGTACTATTCGTGACGTAGCATATCTCGAAACGACGCGTCAACGACAAAAAGGTTATTTCAGTCCGTTTACATTTCTTGCCCTGCCGGAAGTTATTTCATCTCTTCGTCGTCGGTCGTCGTCGTCGTCGTCGTCGTCGTCGTCGTCGTCACTTAGAAAGGAGGCGTTGAAATCTTTGTTTGCTCTTGCACCCAATGAATGTCGATGCTTGATTTGTTGATTGATTTATGCTCTACAAGAAGAAGGCACTTGTTATATTTTGACGGCAAGGGACCGTCCATAAATGATGCCACACAATTTGCAGGGAGCGGTTGGCATGAGTTTTTTAGTGAAAATTTAAATGCTAATGCAAAATTAATATTTGATCTAAATGTGACTCATTTTTTCCCCAGTTCAATCTAGCATCATTTAAAGGGGGAGGTGTCATACTTATTGTGCAGACAGACAAGGGGGGGTAGTAAGTTTCCACAAGATTGTCCCAAACTCAACGACGTCTCGATTAGCCTCGTCGCCGGCACACAGTAAAACACGACATCGTCGACACCAGTCGAGTCTGGTCTCTTCACCTCACCGACCAAACCAAATCCTCCGCGTTCCGTGTTGCATGTTAAACACCTCCCAAGCAACGAGCCCTTGTTACGGACCCAGCAGTCAGTCGTTCAGAATAAACAGCACGCACGTGAGCTAGCCTTGTCCAAACACAGCCAGTCGTAAATAAATCCGACTTCGTTTAGTTATCTGCGTTGAAAAGAGGTGTGATATCACGAATAGCCGTGAAAACAGATTGAACTCCAGTGGCGCGGAGATGCGTGTTTTCAGCTAGAGCCGAAACAAAACATTTGTAAGCTCTCAATTCTCAAACAATGTGCAGAAGGTCTGTCTGTGACGAAGGAAAATGTTACGTTTTCCCAAAGAAAAGCTCACTTTTTCACTTTTCACATAAAAAGAGTGAGCTTTCCTTTACAGTACATGGATAGCAAAAGCAAAAGATAGCAAAAGCGAGAGTAATCCTCCTTACACTTTGTTATCCTCAAAACACTATTTTTGCCAAAGAAACATTATTCGGTTTTCCATTCTCCAATACCTTCTCAATCATTACTAATCAATAATCATCCCCTCCTGCTCCTCTCATTTCTAATTATTATTTCGCGACTCCAGTACGTTATACGCATTGCCATTGAATCTGCCTATATTCACTAAATCCACCTGTTGCAACAACGAGACAGCCCCATTCAATTCAAGCTTATATAACCTGTTGCTCCCATGATTCCACCGACACAAAATACCCCCCCCTTCCCTCACGCCCCACCCCCCGGACAAATTCCAACAACACTGATTTAAATTCGGTACTTGTAACATTTAAATAAAAACCTCTACCGTCTCTCTCACGTGATTACCGAGAGTTATCTCCAGCTGATTGTGTGTCAAGTTGAAGGTCGTGCCCACCAGTTCATTTGTTTTCCGTCCGACCCATCCCATCCCACCCACTGGTCCGACGCCCGAGGTGCCGCGGCGGCTCGCTTTGTGAACCTCGCCTCGTACTAATCATAAACTTGTATCGTTAGGAATTCAATCCTACAATGCTTAGATCAATATGCAGATACGTATGCGAAATAGCGTGGTTCTGGCGGCTTGGCGGGGGGTTGTGTGGTGGGTCCACTCTAACCTCGGGTCGAGGGGCTAAATTGGTTTCTGTACCTTCTTTTATGTCAGTGTAAATGTGGGTTTTTTTTTCTGTGTGGTGTATCAAATCGGTGGAAAAAAATGAAATAAAACTCAAATTTACACCGAGTACTGACAGTGACTGACACTATACAAGAACTACGAGTACGTAGCAACAACAACAATGTTGCAGAATTCAATTAGGGGCAGTCACAATCGCCTCACCCAGACGCCCTAGCCTAGTCTTGCTTTAAACCGATTAAATAATCTCTTGGTTTGGTACCTCTTCCATGGGTGAGATCCAACCAAACTCTCTTCAACGATTATAGTTGTAGATTGAAGAGTACGCGAGTATTTACAAACGTTCACTACATTGGTGTCCACAAACCGTAGAATGTCATACCCCAATTTACCAAATTTAAAATAGGATTCGTATTGAGTATGCAGCCATGAATAATCTACTCGTAATGAAAGGAAAGTGGAAGGTCCTTGAATCCTTTCATCATTAATATCTGATTCAGCAAAGCTAATGCAACAAACTCGGAAGAGAGCTTTACAAAAACCTATTCTAGATATCGTTTTAATGTACTGCTTAATTACCGTACACAAAACAGGAAGCACACTGCAAAGCTACATAGTCAACACTACTAATACTAGAACTGCAAAGCTACATAGTCAACAAATTATCAAAGAAAGATACACGAATAAAATTCCTGCCGAATTCAAGTGTTTGGTGGAGGTGCCGGGTCCCCTGACTTCCAGAGTAACCTGCAAGATCAATCTGTATTACGGAGAGCTTCGGTCATAAAACGCATGTCTGTTAGTGCAGACAGATTATTTTAATTTTAACAACGTGTTGTGCAGAAACATTTAATTTTTGCAATCCATTGTGATCGCCTGCATAATGTACAAACATTTATACAATGTAATCCTTGCATGCATCCCATGCATCCAGTCATCACGAGTTGCATGTGGGATCGCTCTGATGCCTCGTCTGATCGGGGTTAGGGGGGGGGGGGGGGGGGGGTGCATTGTTCTCCGAGCAGGCCCTCTATGTTTACCTTTATCTTTATTGATCACACTTGGAAGTCATCGCCTTTAAAACTTATTAAATTTAACCCTTGGGGTCATGTGTTGGTATAGAGGCCACCTTGTACTAAGATATATTTTATCCGGGCGTTTTGGCAGTCTGGATTACCGGGATGGTCCTGGTCATGCCGGGCGTTTAATTTAAACAGACTTGGCACGTTTTTTTGACTTACTTGACTGCCTTTTTGGCCGAGCACCACCATTGTTACACTTTCAAAAAGCGGAAACTGAAAATTTTAAACAACACGGGAACATGAGCGAATTGCTACTTTTGTTACAGATCGACGATCAAGAATAACTTACAGAATGGTTTTCCCCTTTTTGATTTCGGTGTTGGTGGGGGTGCCCGGGTTTTTGAAGATACAAACTAAAAATGCGTTTCCCTTTTCGTGCATTGAAATCTCGTTTGTGGTCGATGTACCGGGTATTTATGTTTAGTTTTGGTGACGCTAGCTTCGCTCCCTTGCACCCCGAGTCACCCAAAACATAAGGTATGACCCTTAATTGTTGCAGAGTAATAACCAGTCTTAGGCAAGTCCACCAAAAAATGAACTTGGCAAAGTTAAGTTACTTCTGCTCAAAAAGGAACAGTTCTTTTCACGTTCCAATTAAAATAACTTATTTAAATAATAATACATGTGATAGGAGTTAAATTACCATTACTTTTATTTACTAAGTGATAAATAAATGAAACAAACTGTAGAAAATTTTCCCAATGGATCCGTCCGGTTCCACCACTCGGAATCTGACTAGGGGAAAAAAAAAAAAAACAAAAACACGGAAAGTCCCCAAATATTTTTTATATGCCCTACTGTAGATTACGATATCAGGTACTGGAATTCGACGGGATTACGAGCAACGACGACGAAAGGAACTAATAAAGGAATATTAAATTCGTTCCAAGTTACCACGAAATAGTAACTTTTCACTTTACAAGTTCCAGACGTAAGAAAAGGAACGCGTTCCTCCCCATAGAATGGCCTAATGACAACAAAAACGCGTGTCAATCGGAGGTCTAGGAAAACTCTTGTTCGGCTTTTCTCGTGAACACCGTCACACACGGACAGACATAAAAGTGATGCACATAGAGAGCTGTCCATCATCACTTGACACGAACGTCCGTGAACTGCGTGTAAGCAACCATATTGATGAAGTTTGTAAGATTACTGCGCACTTAAATCGCTTTTTAAATTCTATATTTTGTAACATTTCTTCAAGATTATAACATCAATTATTTACACCTGGGAGTTGTAACATAGTTTCTTCACTTCACAGTTCACACATCATAACATCACTTCACAGTTGTACTATTTATTTACAACTTCTTCACAGGACTAACAGGACAGGACATTATAAAATTAAACCACAAAGGGTGAGTTCGCACTTCGCACCATTATAATAATATTTAAGCTCCATTCTGTAAATCAGTTATGTGTTTGATGGACTCAAAATACACTTTTATTTTTATTTATTTGTCATATCGATGGCAGGTTGTGCATTATTTCTTCGTCGATGGCGTCGGCGGCGAGTGGGTTGGTTCGAACAACTATTCTGTTTCACATATCGAATGTACAACCTGAACTTTTGAATCTGTATACTATTTAATAACTGAGACATGTACACATTCTTAGAGATGCAACCAATCAACAATAAGAAAATGATATAACCCATCCGTCCTCTGGTCCAACTCAGAAGATTTGGACTCGATGGTGACCAATTATGCGGGGATGGATATTTCTAGCATTTTGCACTTATAAGGTTGACGATAGAAGTACGTGAAAGAATTCCGATGATAACAATAAGTCAATAACTCTAAAAAGTAACGTAAAATATCCAGTGATACATTTTCGATTATAATAATTATTAGTAAGATCTTTGAAATTCGAATGCCCCATGGCTCCGAGGTCTACTCGTATAATAGCTATGTTAATACTTTAGATTGTTCGCTCGCTGTTCATATGCTCGGGTCTAATCCTGAACGTCTGGTGGTAGCTTAGGCGAAAACCAATTACCCTCTCTCCCAATGTAAACATGATAAACGACTTGGCTCGACGAGGTTGAAGCCATGCACGCCGGAACATCGTTATGCTATGTAAAAATTGAAATAATGATAATGTAACCTTATCAGGTTTTAGCAATTTAAACATAAATATTCATCAACGTAACTTTATATACTATACTATTTGTTCAATACTTTATGATGTACTGCTAGACAATTAAAATAATTACATTTTCGAGGCCATAAAATTATTATTTTCCGCTGCGCTGCTATGGGATACAAAAAGAGTAGTTTTATATCCATGACTAAACAAAAAAAGTGGTTTCCAAAGGGTATAATTATTAATAATTCTAACAAGGAGTCGTATTCAAGGGGGAGTGGCTGTGAGAGAGAGAGAGAGAGAGAGAGAGAGAGAGAGAGAGAGAGAGAGAGAGAGAGATGGGTGTACACGATACACAATATCTCAAACAAGTCCGGGCAAAATGTTGAAGGAAGAATTATTAAAAATGCCAATCTAATAATTAGTCCGCGTCGGTCGCATCCGCTCTTCCCTGCAACGCGCTAATTAGTGGTGATTACTAATTCTCATGTTGGTTTAGGAGGGAGAGCGTTGACCAACGGGACGGGGCAGCTCTCGTGATTCCCCCGGCCGAGGCGTCAGCTACTCCCGTACCAACCTGAGGGCAACTCATCCATCAACGAGATAATTATCACGTTTCCACGCCGGACGAGATGAAAGGTTTAAGTTTTACTAGAAACATTGTTCTCAACCGTATCAAAGTTTTTGGTTCATTTTTTTCTCTCGTTGCTAACTAGGATATGAACTACAAGTTGAAGATATTTCACCGTCGTTACTTGTGAAGTTATTACTTGTGGGAGGGGAGGGGGGTTCTTCGTGACAGGAGGTAACCCGTAGATCATTTCTGATTGTAGAGCACACAAAACCAAGACAGATTAGCAACAAGTTATATTGAACATTGTTGCGTGCAGACGAAATGGCAATTTTGAGATTTCTTTCTACATGATCTGAACTCTGTATAGTCACTCATGTGGTAGTTCAATTGATTGAATGATTGATTGAGATTGATGAGATGGGGTTCATCGCATCGAAATTGACTGGATATATTTATGTTTATTTAATTAATATTTACTAAATGTACATCCTTTTCAATTTGCCTCCAAGATAGATTACCAACCGCCAATTAATCTTATGATGTGGATAATGATTCAGTAGAAGGGGCCTACTATTTAATATTGCGAATGTAATTACGTGCACGCAAGGTGCAAGTTTAGCTTATGCAAAGTCAATATAGTTTCAATACATTATTTATTTGCAGTTCCCTGATTCGTACTTGGTTTTGAGAGTTGAGACTGACTGACATGATTGCTGACAACAGCTAAAGACTCGTGAATAAAACGTAACCACAGCCTGCTCTATGCTCTGTCTTGCGGCCAGTCGGACGGACAAACACACAGCCTTCTAGCTTATTATCGTCTGTTGACACTGTAATTATAGGTTATGTTCTGTCTCCGCCCCTCGCCTCGGGCGCCTCTCTCTTCCACCACTGGCACGCAGCAGCCAGGGGTGTACAAGCAGGGTTCAATGTACACACCTCGTACAAAGGGTGTCCAAAGTGTCCTCTGTCGCCACCAAATCCTTTGCTTAGGGCGCCACTTTAACCAAGTGATAATAAAATTTCCTGCATTCAAGTTTTTTGCGTGCAGATCTATAGGGCAATGCCACGCTGGTTCTCCCGGATTCTCAACCAGGATCACAAATTCGGGGTTTGGCCACACTCACATGACTCTTTACATTGTAGTTCCAGTAGAACTTACACATGGCAGTGAGAGTGACCAAACGCCGATCGTTCTGCACTCTGGTGGGAAATCTATCACCCACCACAACAAAATGCACTGTCACCAAAATATTGTAAAAATTCCTATTCTATCAACGTCCAGACAACTGTGACCAAACCCCGATCGTTCTGCGCTCTGGTGGGTGACTACTGACTAGTTTGACCATAGCCCTCATGACTTGCTTCCCCGTCAAGCAGAAAAGCCTCAAGATCGTACGCCGGGGTCCGTCGTCACTTGTTTTCAGATTCAGACTTTGTACACTTCGTCGTTACAGTGAGCCTCGCTGACTCGCTGGACAAGCACGGACTAGTTTGTACACCCCTGCCCGGTGGGTCTTCACCGTTGCCCTGCCTGCCTGGCTGTCCTCAGCAAACTTCACAAGTGGTTTAACAATTTCAACAAGACAGCCGCCAGAGTGTGGTGATGATTTATGTATTCATACTTATTTATTGCACTTGAATCCAAGCCTGGTCAGGCCCAATCAGAAAACATAAACATCGGGCTTGATTTATCGAGAGCTTTTCGGTGGGAGAAAGAGCCCGAGCCGAGTATCCACTTGTTTGAATCGTTCTATGTGAGAAGGAACCACTATTCCCTACATTCCTTCCAGGGATCCAGGCCATGCGCCGAGAGCCGTGGGAAGAAACCGCGAGCAGGTAGCGACGTTGAGGGATGAGTGCGGAGCGGGCGCAAAATGAAGGTTACAAGCTCGGGTATGGGATTACCCAAAGCTTACCGAAGCTACTTTATCAACAAATCGTCATGCAAACATAAAATAATTTGTTTCTTTCTACTGTTCCAATATCGTTGTTGGGTGAAGGAAGGAGATTGGGTGACGGTAGCCTCGAGACCAAACCCCACCCCAAGGGTCACCGAAATATAATGTCAACAAAAAACACGTGTCAATCGGATAACACTATGAGACGTCAGACATAATATTGATATACGTATAATAAAAATACATTCCGTTCGGTATTCACTTTCGTTGTTTTTGGTGGTGCCGGGTATGGAGGTGTCGGAACTTTGTGTGAAGCCTCAAGCTAGCCCCGGGTGGCTGAGGGACTCCCGACTGCAGCCATTAGCCTTGTTTACATGGAGGACTGAGTACGGAGTTGAGTACGGTTTTTGGACTCAGTACCACATGTAAACACATGAAATCAGGTACCGAACCCGGACCGGTTGGGTTCGGTCCGACGAAATGGTGGGACCGAACCGAAATACCGTACTGAGTACTCACGTGTAAACAGCTTCCTGAGAGGGAACCGAACTGAAAAACATGCAGCCTAATTGCAAATGTCAATAAATAAGTTTTAAAATGTATCTATTTTTAACTTCTGTTCGTTGGGCTCCAACTTCAAATGTAGATCATCCACGCCTAGGCCTAGGCCTTCAATCCTACTCGTATCTACGAAAATGACATGAAAGTAAGGTTATGTAACAGTGATGTTTTGAGCAAGATGGCGTTGATGCTGCACCGAATGTCAGTTCAGTTCTATAGTTGGGTACTCGACATGTAAACACTTCAAGGACATTGGAACCGTACTTAAATTTCAGTACGGTACTGGACCCAGTCTTCCATGTAAACAAGGCTATTACATATACAGGTACCAATGTTCTCAAGTGGAGTTATGCCATACATAGAATACAGTTTTGTATCGTGTATTTTGAATCCTTATTTAAAACTCCTAATAAAAAAACACCGTTCCTTTGTTAGAAATCATCAGTCTGCCTCAGAAATGTGTCTGCCAATGCTAAATTGGAAATAAAATCATAGGAATATATTATGTTGCCATGTATGTATACTGTGTATTGCAAGCTCGAGATAACGACAAAACAAATTGACGCACACAAACTAACTACATTGTTTCGGTATTACATTTAGCCCCATGAGGGGCGAGACGGCAGCCATGCTCGACATTGCCCTGGGTTGTCAACGAGATGGAGGTCAGCTGGAACTTTTTTCTAAAACGCACCAAATGCACTATAAAAACAGGATTTTCAAAAAATTTCGAGGGCCCAAAACAGGCTGTGCGCACGGCACCAATAAGTGTAAATCCGCTTCTGCCCCCAAGTCAACAAAAACATTCAGTTTCGTCTTTGTTGTATCATATTTGTCGCTATCAGCATCGGATATCGTGAGACGTGACACACGCACAGACGGACGGACGGACAAGCTTCGCTCCCTAATATTTACCAAAATAATACGAGGGTTCAATAATAAAGCCGCTCAGCCGTCAACGCGACCAAGAAAATAGAATTCGCAAAGCACAAAGGTTGTAAGATAAACACGAGGTAGGTAGGTTCAACAAACTAAGGTCTTCGAAAACCTCTGGTTCAGACGAGAACTGAAATCAATCCGAAAATTGATCAGATACAATCACGATGAGATTTGCATTCTTGTTCTGCTGGCTGTATAAATAAACATCCTCGCCTGCACGCCATGGAAGTGCATGGGCGCGCGCATACCGTGGTTTTACGGCGGAGTCACGCATTTTGCCAACATTTTTATAATGTTTGCTCAGACGGGCATTATTTCTTTGTTTTTGTGTCTCGCTCCTCCCGAAGCAAAAGAGTGAGCCTGCAGGACGAAGCAGCCACACGCCACCCAAAACGCACCAACACGTGCGAACGTGTCAAACCCGTGAGAGCATAGTTTTTACAATCCACCTTGTTAGGGAAGATTAGTTAACATCACAAACCTGAAAGTGGAAGTTGGAGAAATCAAAACGACAAAGGATTTAAAAATTGTTGCGTGATTGATATAAAACCTACTACTTGAAAAGGAGCAGATTATATGCAAAGGTAAGGGTACTATTGTCAGTTGTCTATACACAGGAATGATGATGTAGGAATTACTTCCACAGGTTTAGACCCGAAAACAGGGAACATTGGCAAATATTGCTGATCTTAAGTACAAGGTGTGGACTGTCACAATAAGGAATTTGCATAAGTTCCAGGTATCGGTAAAAGTATCTGCAATATATAGATATTCTTCTAAAAATGACATAAACGTTAATTTAAGGTTTTAAAAGTTAATCGTTTAGTATCTATATTGAGGGTCAAAGTTTGACATTTTAAAGTTCCCGCACATTTATTTTGAAACGGCTGCCTACGTCACCGGCCTTCATGACGAACACGGCCGCCTAGATAAGCTACGAAATTTTCTCCTTTTACCAAAGTCTTTGGTTCTTACAACAATGGCCAACAATGCACAACAGTTGATGTCCTTTTCCAAGTTTTATAATCAACATTGTGTTTTTATCTATTATCAATTAAAATGCGGTTAAAACTTACGTTGTGATTATTACTAAATGTATAAAATAAAATATTAAGCATATTAGAACAAACTAGATGTAAAACTGAGCTTCCACAGCCAAGATAATCTCCGAAAGCGAGTAACTTGATTTATCGTTACGTGATTGGTTGATTGGTATCATGAAGGCTGGTGACGTATGACCCGTTTTTTCCCGCCAAAATATGTAGGAAACTTTCAACCTTATTTTAAAAATTAAAATATTCTCAAAATCAAGAAAATACCATATTTTTGTGTAAAGGAAGGTGGCCTTAACCCAGTAGAACCATAAAATAATGTTATGCAAATTCCCTCAAGCATAAAGTGCGAGACTCCAATTAATTCGAGAGATCTAGGATTGAATGACTGAAAGTTTTTTTCGATGATTTTTCCAGTCGTTAATGCGAATGCGACTGAAAAATTTAATTAGTGAAATTAAAATTGAGTCCTCAAACAAAATTGTACATGTAAATTAATATTATACCTAGAGCTGCAATTCGAACAATAATTTAATGTTGAAATGTAAAATAAATAAACAAATAAAATCCATAAAAACATATTCAAATACAAACCTACATTTCATAAACATGCAAATCTAGTAATTTGCATACGACTTTTTAGAAAAGCTGTCAATACTAAATTAAGATCGGAGAAGGGAGAAGGGTTGACAGCAAATGTTCGTCAGTACTCAGTCAGTACTACGTCAGTACGATGCGTGAGTTGTTCTATAAATTATTTCCAATTTCCACTATTTAATTTTTCATTCAAAATATAATATAATAAAAGTTACCATTGATTGAAACAAGTATTAAAGTATAGAACATTTCATGCCAACCTAACTGCGTGCGCTCGGAGGAAATATTACAAAACCTGAATCGTCTAATATCCATAAAGCTATGAGCAACTGGCACTATTATCAAAAGTTCCCGCGAAAATATTTCACACACAACGAAGCCCAACAAGGGTTAATCTTATTCCTAGTTCTTGGAACTAAGTCGTAAAGTAAATAAGCAGCGGAAGACAATAATTAATATTAATCAACACAATAGAGAACGTTGCGTGCTACGAAATCCTAATATATTCGTGAAAACACAGGTATAAGTCTAAGATTAATCCAGGGACCACGAAGAAAGGTTTGGAGAATTATTAATTAATAATTATACAATCCTCGCGTAGTTACATGGCATCAAGTTTTAAATATGAAATATAATACAACACAACTTGGACACAAGCACGAACACATATATTATTATGCATTCGAAACAAATTTATCTGTACACGTTTATAAAAAATTTACAAGTTACAAGTTTGAAGTTTATCTGTTGTGCAGAATTAACTTTAGGGCCTTTTCTTCGTTTCATCTGCGTAGAAAAATAACAAAATTTGGCATCTTATTCCTAGACGAAGGGTTACAGTCGTGTTTTCGTAACAGGAACTTATTGAACCAGCTTCTGTCTGTATAGGGGAATGAAAATAAAGATAATAACAACAAATAAATCATACTTTTATTTTTTAATAAAATATTATGTTTTCTTTGGGTGAAACGAGTACTCGTAATTAGGCCCTACAGAAATGCATGTACATGTATGTATGGGATGCCAACCTGACAAATAGTGGGAAGTTTACAGATTGAAAGAAGGACGCAGTGAAATAAAAATTAAGTCTTTATAATATCGAATATCGCCTATGAATTGATTGATTTGAACCGTGCTTGAGCAACGCAGCGTTCTGATTGGTCCAAAATGATTTATGCAGCCATGCAATGAGAAACCACGGTCACGTGCGTTGTGTATTAAGAGTGACAATCTAAAGCCTGATTTGTTACCCTCAAAGCCAACAGTAATTATCAATCATTAAAATTTAAATACAGCCCGGAGATTTATTTTCTTATGGCCATCACCTAAAACAAATAACTGGCGGGCAAGAAAACTAAGCTATCTAGAGAGATTTTGTTTTATTTGCTTTGTGAATAATCACACTCGCTCGCGGCTCTCTGGGATATTATGCGAGAGGAGGAGGAACATTCAATTCAAGTATTTTTTATGGCTTCACCTGAGA
This sequence comes from Sweltsa coloradensis, assembly GCA_024449915.1. NCBI lineage: Eukaryota > Metazoa > Arthropoda > Insecta > Plecoptera > Chloroperlidae > Sweltsa > Sweltsa coloradensis. Next base: position 24,108 of record JAMZAV010002811.1, on the reverse strand, counting down.
TCATGTTTAACATACCCGGTCGGAGCACAAACATGATGCTTTACTACGTCTGATATCACGTATTCACTGGCGTCTAACCGAGACCATTGGCTATGAGGGTGATGTGTGAATGATGATGGACGTTCGTGTCATGTTGGATGAACGATTTTGGAGGCAATGACACAAGATTACAAATAAAATGTGTATTTAAAAAACGAATTGTGGACACATTGCAAAAAGGCAATTCGTTCTGTCAAAATGGAAGATATACATAAAAAATATTTACATACATAATAATGACTATGGATATATATAATTATTATGTGTATAAGAAAACATTTGATCAATGGTGAGTTAGTAGTACCTTATCTTATGAATGACGATCTAATAACCCGCCTTAAAATAATGATCACATGAAAGACCTCAATGCATTTCAAAATCTTGACTAGTTCAATGTTGACAGCACCGCCCACCCCCCACCTTATCTCATGATTGAATTACATGTAACTAGTTGTGTTACTAGGAAAACGCCAAAGTCGTTGTTAGACGAGTGAGCGAGTCATGTGTTGAGTACCCGGGAACATTTGCATTTAATTTTGATAGTTATTATATAGGTATAATTAATAGGGTTTTGAGTTTAGTTGGTATAAGGGCGCGTCAACTGTAAGGCCATAATGCGCCACTCTAGCCTATGATATGACTCACTCACTCGTCTAACAACGACTTTGGCGTTTTCCTAGTCTAGTTGGCTAAGGCGCCCCTTTATACCCGAAATGTGGAAAACCTAGGGTCAAACCCCCGGTCGAGAAAGATTTTTTAATTTCTGGATTGTATTTGGATGAGCGTAGCGAGCGAAGCGAAGATTCCATTTCACTACACCGAAGAAAAAAAAACGGAATGTTTTTTTTCTTTCTTTTTTTTGTATTTTTGTCTGTTTGTTAACACGATTCCGACTAAACCGATACTCCAATTGCGATGAAATTTTCTGGAGGCCTTCGAAATTTCTGAACTTAGAACTGACACGTTTTTGAGCGCAATCGAAAAATGATTTCTCATTAAAATCGCAATTTTACGATTTTTTCGATTTAAAAAAAAATCTTCGAATTATAATACCTACATGCTTTATCCTATTGTAATATTTTCACAGAACCTTAATTTTATGAATGTTTATATTTGTGTAAAATTTGAGCGTAATCGAAAAATAATTTCTCAAAAATCGCAATTTTACACTGTTTTGTTTAAAAAAACATACGCTCATCCAACAACGCGCCTGAAAAAGCGTTTGCGAAGCTTCCTAGTTAAAAAATTATAACACATGTTTTGAAATGCATACAATACATAGCCAGTACGAAATACGAGTAAAGATTGCAAGGTTTACTCAGTCTCCCAGCGGAATTTAGGGGAACCTTGAGCGCGCAAGATTAGATACACCTTGGTCACTGCATGTACTATTTAAACTCCATGGTCACTGCATACAATCACAGCCTGACAAAAATGATTCGATAAAAATTACTTCTTCAAAAACAAAACCATTGTCGTTAAAATAAAAACTACACATTTTAAACCTCTTTTTGGATGAGCGTAGCGAGCGAAGCGAAGATTCCATTTCACTACACTGGAGAAAAAAATCCGGAATGTTTTTTTTCTTACTTTTTTTCTTTTTTTCTGAATTATTGTGTGTTTGTCAGCACGATTCCGGCTAAACCGATTCTCCAATTGCAATGAAATTTTCTGGAGACCTTCGAAATCTCTGAACTTAGAACTGCCACGTTTTTGAGCGCAATCGAAAAATTATTTCTCATGAAAATCGAAATTTTACGGTTTTTTTCTTTTTTTAAAAATTTTTTCGATTTTATAACACCTACATGCTTTATCCGATTTTAATAAGTTTTCACAGAACCAAAATTTTATGAACTAGGAAACGCTTAAGTCCCGCCGCGTTTTGGATGAGCGTAATTGGTGCATTGAGCTGCCATGTGTTATGCGGATTTTCTGTTGTTCTGTGAAAAAATCATTACTAAGTTGAAGATTATTTTTAAATTAATTTAAATTAAATGAAAAATAAACTTCAATTTTTAATTTTTTAATTTATCGTAATTTTAAAAAAGAAAAAAATCGTAAAATTGCGATTTTCATATAAAATAAATTAATTCGATTGCGCATCAAATTTCACACGAATATATAAATTTCATAAAATTAAGGTTCTGTGAAAAAATTATTACAATGGTTAAAGCATGTAGGTGTTAAAGTCAAAGAATTGTTTTAAAAAAGAAAAAACCCGTAAAATTTCGATTTTCATGAGAAATAATTTTTCAAATGCGCATCATATTTCACACGAATATATTAATTCATAAAATTATGTTCTGTGAAAAAATCATTACAATCGGATAAAGCATGTAGGTGTTATAAGTCAAAGAAATTAAAAAAAATCGAAAAAAATCGTAAAATTGCGGTTTTTATAAAAAATAATTATTCGATTGCGCTCAAATTTCACACGAATATATTAATTCATGAAATTAAGGTTTTGTGAAAAAATTATTACAATCGGTTCAAGCATGTAGGTGTTATAAGTCAAAGAATTGATTTAAAAAAGAAAAAAACCGTAAAATTTCGATTTTCATGAGAAATAATTTTTCAATTGCGCTCAATTTCACACGGATATCTTAATCATAAAATTCTGGTTCTGTGAAAAACTCATTAAAATCGTACAAAGAATGTAAGTGTTATAAGTCGAAGAAATTTTAAAAAAATCGAAAACAAATTGTAAAAATTGCGTTTTTCATGAGAAATAATTTTTCGATTGCGCTCAAAAACGTGGCAGTTCTAAGTTCAGAGATTTCGAAGGTCTCCAGAAAATTTCATTGCAATTGGAGTATCGGTTTAGCTGGAATCGTGCTGACAACACACAATAATACAGAAAAAAAAAGAAAAAAAAAACATTCCGGATTTTTTTCTCCAGTGTAGTGAAATGGAATCTTCGCTTCGCTCGCTACGCTCGCTACGCTCATCCAATTAAGATTATTCGTGTGAAATTTGAGCGCAATCGAAAAATTATTTCTCATGAAAATCGAAATTTTACGGGTTTTTTCTTTTTTAAAACAATTCTTTGACTTACTAGGAAAACGCTTAAGTCCCGCCGCGTTGTTGGATGAGCGTAATTGGTGCATTGAGCTGCCATGTGTTACGCGGATTTTCTGTTCTGTGAAAAAATTATTACTTATCGAAGATTTTTTTAATTAAATTAAATAAAATAAAAAAAAAAACTTAATTTTTTTAATAAATCGTATTTTTTTTTTAAAATCATAAAATTGCAATTTTCATAAGAAATAATTATTTGATTGCGCTCAAATTTAACACGAGTATATTAATTCATAAAATTAAGGTTCTGTGAAAAAATCATTACAAAAGGATAAAGCATGTAGGTGTTACAAGTCAAAGAATTGTTTTAAAAAAGAAAAAACCCGTAAAATTTCGATTTTTATGAGAAATAATTTTCGATTACGCTCAAATTTCACACGAATATCTAAATTCATAAAATTAAGGTTCTATGAAAAAATCTTTACAATCGGATAAAGCGTGTAGGTGTTATAGGTCGAAGAAATATTTAAAAAATCGTAAAAAATCGTAAAATTGCGTTTTTTATAAGAAAAGTTTTTCCGATTGCGCTCAAAAACGTGGCAGTTCTAAGTTCAGAGATTTCGAAGGCCTCCATAAAATTTCATCGCAATCGGAGTATCGGTTTAGCCGGAATCGTGCTGACAAACACACAAAAATACAGAAAAAAAAGAAAGAAGGAAAGAAAGAAAAAAAAAAAACATTCCGGATTTTTTTCTCCAGTGTAGTGAAATGGAATCTTCGCTTCGCTCGCTACGCTCATCCAAAAACACCTACATGCTTTAACCGATTGTAATAATTTTTTCACAGAACCTTAATTTTATGAATTAATATATTCGTGTGAAATTTGAGCGCAATCGAATAATTATTTCTTATGAAAATCGCAATTTTACGATTTTTTTCTTTTTTAAAATTACGATTAATTAAAAAAATTAAAAATTAAAGTTTATTTTTTATTTAATTTAAATTAATTTAAAAAAATCTTCAACTTAGTAATGTTTTTTTCACAGAACAACACAAAATCCGCATAACACATGGCAGCTCAATGCACCAATTACGCTCATCCAACAACGCGGCGGGACTTAAGCGTTTTCCTAGTTTAATTAATTATTTCTTGCAGGTTCAAATCGCAACGGATCTTTCTCATTTTGTTAGCAGTTCTCGGATGTCTAAAATTTCAGCTCAATCTGTTTGGTCGTTCGGCCGTATGGGACTGAACAAACAGACAACCACCATGGTCACGACGAAGACCCGATCAAGTGGCGTCATATCCTCCGCTTCGCTCACTCGTCTACATATACCACGTCTGTTTCAGTGTTGGAGGTGTCGAATATATAAATATTCAAACTTTCTGTGGGGCTAGCATCACCCTTCTAACTCCCAGAATGAGAATCACCAAAAACATTGGCAATGAATGACAACAAAATAACAGTAACTTATGCCAATCGGGGGTCATGTTCGGTTTTTAACGTGATACGTGACACGCCCAGACGGACGGACAGAAAAGTTATGCTTAATAGCAGAGCTTTGCTCCATAACAATAATTCAATCAAATCAAATGCGATGGATTGACTCAAGCTAAACTTGTTGCCATTATTCAACTGCGTGGAAATGATAATAAAGTCAACATGGCGCAGATGTGTTCCGACGGAGTATATGTGGCGTTAATACCACAGGACCTGGCCGGTATGTGGGTACCTTAACATGCACGTCACGGTCTAACAGAATTCAGAACTAGTTAAATAGATGTTAGATTTATAAACATCGGATTTGAATAATTCCATCTTGTTCAGAAGGCCCGAAGTTCCCGTGTCGTAATGAAACCAGTGTTCAACCAGGTGCCCTGGATATACTTGGCCAGATTAGTACTGCCACAGCCACAGGGGCTTGGCGACGCAAGTAAGAGGTCGCATAACCAAAGTCCGAAGGTAGAAATATAACAATTTGCACCGAGGATAGGACCATAGGAATCTTAGTGCAAAATGCAAAAAAAATGTGTGGTAAAGCAAATTGTGATTCTATAGTCGAAAAACAATGTTCCGAACGTAACCGATTACTCTAGAGTCGATTGTTTGATATTAGTTTCAGTGGCATTTATTGGCATAACAAGGCTACAACATAACGTGTAGGGTCTATAATGTGTGCCATGCCAAACTAATGCTGTATCGACGAATGCTATAAAACATAAAAATGACTTGTCAAATATGGTACATAACTGAAAATGGTGCAAATCGCTCATATTTGAACGAAAACTTCACGACAATGGCCAATGCACTATTTCGAAAAGCTATCTGCTGAGTATAAAGCACAATCTATGAACTAAGCATTAGGTGAACGGTTTGTTTGCACAAAATAATTTATTTCGTTAGGGCACAAATAGTTATTCGAGATGTAACTTTTTGTAGGGGGGGGGGGACTCAGGAGCTTCACATAGAGTTTGGACACTGGAGGAGAGCAAATCCAGCAGTGGCAAATCCAAAAATTCGCAAGAAGGGGGAGAAGACTTGCCCCCCGGGAAATTTTCTCCTTCAAGGTCATTTTGGTGAAAATCTTTGCGTTTTAAAGCATCAAATGATCAATTATTTTATCTACTAAAATCGTAGTTTCAATCTAAAAATTCTCTACTTCGCCTAATTTTGGTGAAAATCTGTGCCTTTTAAACTTGAAAGTTGAAAGGATGACCAACTGTGGGTTGTTAATTAGGGAAGATAGAAAAACGAGGAAATTATTGAGCCCCCCCACCCCAAAAAAAAAACTTGGTGACGCCACTAGGGGGACTGCCTTGACGATTAGGCTCCACCAAAATTTGTTTTGATCAATCTAATGCACTATGTGCACATTGCTTCGCACTCAATCGTATAAAATCAGGTGTGTTTGTGTGTGAGGGGAGAGATGGGGGGGGGGATAAACAAGGAGATGTCTGTCAGATCATAGAGATGTACCAGAGTGCACTGAGACTAGACTTCAAGTGCTGTGTGTGCGATTAACATCGACATTGCTCAACATACATCATTTGTGCGAGTGATAGTCCAGTGAACGGCGAATCTTCTTCTAGAGATGATTTACATACGGACAACAGCAAAGCAAGGGCGGGGTAGAGCATTTCTTTGCACAGGTTTTCTCTCGACCGCAGAGGAACAAGATGAGATGAGACCAGCCCAGCTGAGCCAGACCACAACGCATTCCATCAGGGAAACACTCGGTTACTGCAGCTCAGCACAAGTAACTCGGGGCCCGCAGTGTTTTCACATCAACTTACACGCATTGACTATCTACTAGTGGCGTGCAGACTATAGGCTATACGAGACTGCAAAAACGAAGTTTTAGGCCTACTCCCACCGACTAATGAAATGCGATGCGACTCTCGTGTTTATTTGGATGAGCGTAGCGAACGAAGCGAAGATTCCATTTCACTACACTGGAGAAAAAAATCCGGAATGTTTTTTTTCTTTCTTTCTTTTTTTTCTGTATTTTTGTGTGTTTGTTAACACGATCCCGGCTAAACCGGTGAAATTTTATGGAGGCCTTCGAAATCTCTGAACTTAGAACTGCCACGTTTTTGAGCGCAATCGGAAAATTATTTTTCATGAAAATCGCAGTTTTACGATTTTTTTTTCGATTTTTAAAAAATTTCTTCGACTTATATAGCATCTATATGCTTTATCCGATTTTAATGATTTTTTCACAGAACCTTAATTTTATGAATTAAGATATTCGTGTGAAATTTGAGCGCAATCGAAAAATTATTTCTCATGAATATCGAAATTTTACGTTTTTTTTCTTTTTTAAAACAGTTCTTTGACTTATAACACCTACAAGCTTTATCCTATTGTAATGATTTTTTCACAAAAACCTTAATTTCACGAATTAATATATTCGTGTCAAATTTGAGCGCAATCGAATAATTATTTCTTATGAAAATTGCAATTTTGCGATTTTTTTTCTTTTTTAAAATTACGATTAATTAAAAAATTTAAAATTTAAGTTAATTTTTTATTTAATTTAATTTAATTTTTAAAAACATTCGACTAAGTAATGATTTTTTTACAGAACAACAGAAAATCCGCATGCATGCATGCACCAATTTAAATAAAATCCAAAAATCAAGAATATTTTTTTTCTGTATTTTTGTTTGTTAACACGATTCCGGCTAAACCGATACTCCAATTGCGATGAAATTTTGTGGAGGCCTTCGAAATCTCTGAACTTAGAACTGCCACGTTTTTGTCTCGAAAAATTATTTCTCATGAAAGTCGCTATTTTACGATTTTTTTAAAACTTTCTTTGACTTATAACACCTACATGCTTTATACGATTGTAATGATTTTTTTTACAAAACCTTAATATTTGTGTGAAATTTGAGCGCAATCAAAATATTATTTCTCATGATAATTGCAATTTAACGTTTTTTTGATTTTTAAACAATTACGCTCATCCAACAACGCGCCTGAAAAAGCGTTTGCTAAGCTTCCTAGTATACAGTACTATCCTACACCGTTCAAGAAGTTCTCTGTATTTATGTTACTGGTGTCTATGGTATTGCACAAATTATACAATATTGTTTTATGACCACAAACACATTATAGAACTCAGAAACTAATGGGACCTCTTGCAGTGTTGGGTAAGTTCCTGCAAAAACAGACCTTGTTCCAGTTCCTCACCAAAAAAATAAACTCTTTCCATTTCCAAGTTCCTAAAAAGTTCCTTTCGCGACAACAATTTTCAATGAGATCTTCTCGAGCAATTTAATAATAATTTGATATGTATCAATAATTAACAATCATATGACTTTGTTTGTGCTTAAAACCATAAGAGTTTGCTGCAAATGCATAAAATTAAATTTAGATTATAGGAATAAAAATAAGGATGATGAAAATAGGATTCATTCCTACCCAACATTGGGCATCTGCGGTTGTTACTTAGTCAGGTATTTTTATTTAATTTCTTGGTATCAAGATCCCTGTAAGCAACATATTCAAATTCAACCAATCCAATCCAAACAAACTTAACAGTGCTATCAACCTGCCCATGACGGGCAACGTCAGGCCATTACAACGAGATGGCAGAAATTTAAAAGTAAACATTTAAAAGTCACATTTTTTATAGAATACCTAACTTAGATTATTTTTTTCAAATTTGTGTATAACAGTTTTAAAAACCAACAGGACAGGACATATCCATTAATATAAGTTTATTCGACAACTCCACAGTTGACTGGATATTCTTGTTCTCGATAACCACACAATTAGAAGAGGACATAATAGAATAATAATAGGGCACAATAACCTAGCTGCAACGCTCATTTTTACACGTTCCATTTTAATTACGACACCTAAAATTATTCTACATTTTTTTTACAACCATCCTATTTTAAATATTTCCATTAGTCTACTTTAACTTTGTCCATAAAAAAAATTAAACACGTTTGAAGTGCTGAACCAAATAAATACCACTTATTTTAAATTCCTATCTCCTGATTGGCCAATAGGATAGCCGATATAGAGAATAGGATGGAATAGGTTGGATTTCACTTTTCCAAATCTAGAACTCCAGGCTTACATTAAAACAAACAAAAAACAGAAAGTAAACGCGTACTAGAACGTTCTCACTTTTAACTTTTAAATGAGATGGGACATCGAAAAAGTGACATGGAAAAGTTGCCAAATTAAATCGGAATAGAGGTCCAGGGGAGTAGGGGCAAACGGTGATGATGGGCCATACTTTTAGATTTTATTAAAGTCAAAATGTTTCAGTTAAGTTGTCCACCTTGTTTCAATTTAATCAGTGACAAGTGACAGCATAACATAATTTTTCTTTCAAGTAGGATGACCAAGGCAAATCCATTCAGTTGCTTGATTACTCACACTAAATTCGGTAAGCATCGAAATTCGAAAGACACTGGAGTGACTGGACGTCGAATCGAAAATACCTTGTGATTGTGAAGCAAATCGTATGACACATGACAGTCACAAAGAAAACAATTAAAACCCATCTGATTTTTATAAGAAATATTTCATCGATTGGACAAAAGATTTATTTTAAAATTGCCCGACAATTTCACTAAAATTAAAAAGTTGGAAAACCACAAAAGAAGAAAAATGAAGAGGCTGATAAGGGAAGGCTGTCTGTTGGTACAATATGGCAATTTAGTCAATAAGTCCAGAATGTATTGTTGGATTTCTCCTGGAACAACAAATAAACAATACAAATAATATAATACAGATTAAAATTTTCCCACTCCGACACAATAACTTATTTTTGGTGTGGGTTGTTGTTAAAATGTACAATGTGGTGTTGAGTGTCGGCACGTCGAGTTGTCTAAAGCTTTGTTTTCAACCATTTTAAAATTTTGTTGGTTAGACAACGGTCAAGTCCCAGTATTGAATGATGGATTTTACCTGTAACAAAAATAAATACTAATTAGGTTTGAATTTATGATTTACCCACTCAGCTGCAGGGTTTCAGTGTGGGCCAATCTTATCATGTTAAACCTTATAAATTATTTCATCAATGATATTCATGTTATACAACATACATCATGTTTATTTTCTACATTAATTTTACTACTACGTACTAGTAGTACTATATTTTTTATTCTTCTTGTTTCTTAATACTTTTTATGTTACCTATTTATTCACCTTCTCCTTCGGGAGTTATACATGTACCATGAGCACGTCAAGTTGAATAAAGTTATTCTTATTCTTATTCAAGAGTGTGGTATTCTTATGTTGAATTGCCTAAAGTCTCATCGATTCATGTAGGCGAGTGAAAGATTCCAGACCAAATTGACGAGATCCACTCGACCAGCTAACGACACAACAAAAGTGAAGATCATATAAATGTTTGCTCGCTCTGCGACGTTTGCTCATCGACAGCTCGACATGGAAACGAGGGTTCATTAGACAAGTACAAACACATTTATGGATTGCCCAGCATTGACAAGGATTATAGTTAGGGTGCAGTAAGTCACATGTAAATCCTTGGTAGAATTTATATTGTCCCGTAAAATATATACAACATCGTTTCAGAAAATTTAACAAATTTTTAACTGGTCTACATGGCATTGACAATGCGCCTAAGGACACAAGTAGGCGGGTAGAAAGGGTATTAAGAGGTTTACACTCAGGAATAGCGATTCTCACTGAAATGTGAAACATATCAAGTTCTTCACTTTTAGAGTTGTATTGTGACAGTTTGTTTATACAGAAGGCATCACTAGATGAAATTTGTATGGGAGTAGAGTTTCATCAAGTGTTCATTTTGCAAGTGGGAGATAGAACTAAATACAAATGTTCCTTTGTGCAATGAGATGTGGGAAATAAATCTCTCAAGTTTCTCAATTTGAATGAAGAAGAGTACATTGGTATCAAACTACACACTTGGATCCATTGTAGCAGTTGATTTTAGTAACAGATTACATAAGTAATGACAAATGTATTGAGCTAAAAGATTATATCATTAAAATGTGGTGGTCTAGAGTGATTTCAATACAATTTGGTAAAATATGGAATTCCAAACCAAAATTTTGTTCTTATGTTAAAATACATATATGGGAATAATTTTCAATGTAACATCTACATGGCCCCAGGCCAAAGCTTAGACTATTACAAAATGATAACATTTTATCAATAGTTGTATTCTGAATAAAGTTATGCAACAAGTAGTACAACAAATGAATACCAGAGAGTATAATGGGCCGCTAATCTTAGCTCTGATGCATTCACAGGGCAAAGTGAGTTTATGTATTAAGATTGCAAAAATGTAGGAGGGTACATAAGATTGGCATTCCTTTTAGTTAAGCAGTGGTGCCACTTCCTGATGTTACATTACAATGCAGTTTTGTTTTGTTACCACTACCTGTGGCAAGGTTAATCCGCTGATTTTTACGCAACTATTAGGCCTACTCATTATTACTACCTAGTTCAATCCACGAGAAGAGAACAGTAGACGTACCATTTGATATTTATGCATGTAGGCCTACTACATTTCTCTCTAGTAATAATAATGCAGATTAATGCCGTACTGTTTGTGAAATTTAACAGTAGTTTTGGGAGCGGTCGTTTTATTTTGTAAAAAACAAATAACAAACGTAGCCCCGTCCTCCTTGTAGAACATAAACAATGAAAATAATAATATGAAAAACTTGAATGAAACACATTATAAACAATATTTTTACCGCAGTTTCAATACTGGGAGCCAGAAGGAGAATGTACCTGGATTTGGATCACAAAGTCATCGAGAGCATCGCCCATAGCAATATATAGAACACCGACACATTATGGCACTCTGGTAACCAGCTGATAAAGCTATCCATCGAGTAGGCATATGGAACCAATCCTATATTTTGTAGAAACATATTTTGGATGCCAATAAAAATAAACAGAACCAGACAAACAGGATATGCACAACTGACAAGGAGTCAACAATACTCAAAAGTTACGAGATTCAAACTGCACGCCGGATTATGTGCAGTCATTTTCAGGTGAGACTAGTTCTGTACCATCCAGGCTTAGAACCATACATGTTGACAGATGTATATCTGTCTGCATCGTGCCCAGCTGTTTCAACTTGCTTTAAAATCTTACCTTGCAATCGCATTGATACGCTCCCAGTTGTAACAACAAACTGTTAATTACAAACATCATTTATGTATCAGTTCTTTAAAAGTAATAAAGAAAAACGCACAGTGGGGGAAACGGCAAACGTTTAGTTGGTCATCTACCGGACAAAGGTAATAGTATTCAATATTCATTTTTGTTAGTCATGCTATGATAGCAAAAACTGATGCAAACACACTTCATGGTTTAATTTATTTTATTTTAGACTTGGTTTGAAAATATTAAACGTGAAATAATTCCACACTCGGAACGTAGTATTATTGTATGTTATAAGAATACATGGCAAAAATACGTAAATCAGAACGTCTAATAACCTATAAAATTATGTTCTTCCAGGCTAGATATAGTTTTGCCCGAGCTACAATTAAATTGTTGTACGTGCTGAAAGATACATTGGTTACCTGAACAACAAGCCGTATTATTAGGTCCACACTTCAAACAGACTTCTTCTCCATTAACAAATCTTTTCTACACACCAGCAATATGATACAAATCTGAAAAGAGACTGGGCAAGACTGCACTTTCAGTTTATAAAGGAGTAATTAGTGCATAATATGTCAGCAAATAATAAAATCACTAACAATACAACAGTAGTTCTCCAAAATTCATTCAAAGTATAATTAATATGATCGATTGAGAGAAACTTAATGTCCACTAATATTACAGGTCTATATCCACTGGGTGAGCCAAACCATTACATATTACCATCTGCTATTGCTAGTGGAGCCAGCCTGGCCAGCAGACGCAAGCTAATGTAATAACTGTGAATAATCAGCCATTAGGCTATGCTTGACTTGACTTTTACAAAAGATTTAACATCACAATTTCTTTCCTTTTTTAACATGCACAAATAGAATTATAGAAATATAATAATTTACAAATTATTAGCTATTCCATTAGAAATATATCCGAGACAAGTTACAGATTCATAACATCATTAGCGTCAGTAATGTACAATTTATTTACAGGAATAATTTACTAATTATTCTAGTACCCGCTAATTTATACAATACATGATAGAATAGTAGTCATTCGTAAGATAAAACTAAAACTAAAACCATAACAAATATTAATTTTCGTTCAACACTGTCAGTAATAATAACTATTTGGTGCGAGCCAGACTCAAAATGTTAAACAGTTAAAGTACTCGAACAAGATCGCAATTTCTACATTTCAAAGTAAAAGTAAAACTACACTTTTCAAGGCACCAACTTGAAAATTTCTCCCAATGTGCTGGAATTTTTTGTTGAACTTTGTGACAGTAAATACTAAATATCTTCTGCAATATGGCTTGTGAAGAGATAGTTTTAGTTTTCTCTGCAGCAATTTTGATTGTTTCCACAGAATTTTCTTAATTCTTGGCAGAGGGCCAAAGAAATCGGTAACAGTAACTACGAATTCGACACTTATACGACCACCTAGTACGCTGTTTGCCAGAATCAAGTCAGGGAAACAGTGGAATATTTTAAGCTACGTATCAAAGAAACAATGAAATGTCTGGCTCCTATAAGCATCAGTTATCAGCACAAACAACAAACCATCACAAAGACTTGATTATCAGTACGTTCCCGTTTTGTGTTGCTATACCTATCTACACAACGCAGTCAATATCAATATGAGATCTTAGACCTATACTACTCTCAGGACTTGGTGTACGAGCAACACTGCCATTCTGCGGTGAAATGTGAAATCAAAAGCGCTACACATTGGGATCCAGTAGGAATAAAATAATAACCCTCTTGTCTTGAGTGTGAAAAATGTAGGCTTCAAAATATGTCTAAAACATAAAAATATCAATCAGTGCTAAATGATGCATTATTGCAGTACTTTCAATCTTAAATCCAGAAATAATTGATCTACAGTGTACTGTAATTCAAATGTTCAATATTACACATCCATCATTAGCTGTTAATACAAAAAAAAAAGAAAAATCACACTTAAAATGTGTTGAAATACGTAAATACGAGAGGTGTACTTCTGGCAAATAATGGTATTTGATTAACAGTGCAGATGAGCACATGAGTAAAAATTTTGAACGTGGATGTGTCACTGTTGGGCCAAGACATTCTCAGAATCATTCGAGTTACCGTATTTAGTTTACCTACCTTTTGTGACACATTTTTGAAGTTCAAAAGGCACTTCGCCTTGGACGATGGTAAACTTATCATGATCGGTATTTACATGCTACACTTTTTTGCTAGATTAAATCTGAATCAGGAGCCAGTTTGCATTCGGTAACACCAATCAGCTTGCAATCAAGTAAATAAATATGGTAGGCCTATCTACTTCAGGAGCAAAGCAATATAGAGTTTTACAATTTTTTCCATAATCCTTTGCAAGTGAATTTGATTCTGCAAATTATCTATCTATTGTGCTACTAACATAAATAATGGAAAGTAATTCAGAGCGTGGCATGCCCTAATGATATAACTATATATTTTTGAACACCGGTTTCCAACGTTATGTAGGTTTTAAATACAGTACTGATAAGAAGGCATACAAACAATAGGTAGGTAGCCTCCTTAATTGAAAATGCCATTCATACTGTATTTATGCAAATATAGACCTCTGGTATATAAAGTTCAAAACGAGGGGTGTGGTCATTATGAAAAGCCATTTTTCAATAGCGTTTATAACATACTGCTTAAAGTTTAGTGGTCAAAAGTCAAAACAGGGTGCAGCCTTTACTTGAAGGCGGACAATAATTGAGTAAATGTGGGCAAGAATGCTCATAGCCCCAGCTGATAGAAATCTGAATGCTAGTTTGGTTACTAGAATTACCAATTTGACTCAAATGCATCAACCCAATTCTTTCCGTTTAACATTTTACTACACACATTTCCCAGGGGTGATAATTTTAGAATTCCAATTGATATCCACTAGTCCAGAGCCAGATGCACCTGTGCAACACGCCTCACCTCTGACAGTGTAGCAAGTGCCGAGAGCAACACACCTCACCTCAGTTCTGACAGTGTAGCAAGTGCTGACTTTACGATTCAAGTTACTGTAAATAGCTACCATGTTCATTAACACTCAACACTAGGAAACAACCACTATGTATGTATAAAATATAACTTACAATTCCACTGGCATAACAAATAGGTACGTAGATGTTTGCGATGATAGTATTTGACTATTCGATGCCTGCAAAGGTGTCCTCGTAAAATAATGCAATGGAAGGAGAGATTGTAGACAGGATTTCGTGGAATGCATCTGGGTTTGTAGTTTGTATACATACATACCCTACTTTTATAGGCCTAGTTTCAACATATATAGCAATTAATATAATAAACTATACACAGGCTTCTAAAATTAGCTACTAAAGGACACATTTAGTTTGGATGAAAAATTATTATTATTCACCAAACAATTCACGAAAATCCAACCCTAATTCCGATACACTACAGTAAATAAAATGGCAGAATGCACTGCAGCGATGCAATGCGTAAGTGTTCATCATCCTATAGTATACTATACACCTAATTAATAATCCCTTTGACAGTCCTTTTTCCAACTTATCTAGTGACTAAACAGCTCAAACATTCCATTAAAATATTTCTAAAATAATAACATCAATTTTAACAGTCGTCAAACGCTAGCCTGTATCACATTTGTGTTTTTATCATTTTACAAATTAAATGGAGGGTATGCTTTTATGTGCTTAACCACTCGTTTCAGATCCACATTAGAAACATAGCCACACATTCCACTAGATTTAACGTATGTACGTAGATCGTTTAGTCAACGCCACAATCCATTCCAGTTACCAGAATATAACACTAATACCGTGGGAACACTCGTGGGCCTACTGGGAAAAGTAGCTTTGTTTTTTTACGAGCTAAAAACCATAGAAATAGTTCCACTCGTGTTCCGAGTCAAGAGCAAAGCTGTTCAAAGACTTCAAACTGTGGTTAGTTCATGACTTTGTGTATCACACACCTCAGCTAGGCTGATATAATGATTGTATGTAGCTCCATTGTAAGTTTGACAGCACTATCAACTAGGCTACTATACTTGAAGTCCACTGTTGTGTGCAAATTAACAAAAGAAACTAAACTAAAAACAATGAAGTTTTCCAGATTTTTTGTTCTGTACATGAATATACTTTGTACTTGCACACCACTGCCCTTCCGCCAGTCTCATACTATAGATTATAGAACTACTTGTGTCGAGTAACATTAAAAACAACAACCCTATACCACGTAGTCTACACCAAATGCTTCGAGTCCATTCTGATGTAGAAATTGAGGGGAAATTAGTATTACAAATTAGACAACACTGGTACAGTATGTCTTTATATCCCAATCTATGTAATTTTTATAATACTATACGGGAAATAACAACTCACATTTCAAACTATGAAAGACGCAAAATGAGTTGATTTAATTAAACCATTGTGGACTTGGTGAAATGAACTCAAGTATTTAAAATGTATATCTCATGCATGGCTGGTGGGCTGACTAAATGTGTTTGAGAGGATTTATTTCTAAAGTAATAGTACTATGAAGTTGATTTAAAAACAGTTAAGTTAAGGTATAAGAATTTAAAAATTAAAACATTTGATTAAAAGAACAAAAAAAAAATATTCATACATGGCTACATCCTGATTGATAAGGACATCTAGGCAAACTGTCAGAACACATAAATTGCAAGTTTCGAGCTTACAGAAGTTGTTTTAAAGAACTACGTAACCTGGTACTATTTGATAGTAACATTTGAGGCAGCTCTCCAGAAAATAACAAAGGGTGCCTCGTAACATAACCTTTTCTCGTTTGAGGGAATTACGAGTTACGACTATGAATTAAAAAACTAAATAAATATCTTGACGTGCTACTGTTGTCGACCCTACTCCTTGGAGTGCAGAGCTTTGAGCTGCTCCAGTTGCAGCTCGAGGGACGCCCTTTCCTCCTGCACCTCCGCTAGTTCCTGGTTCAGTTCCTGGCACACCCGGACCAGCAGGAGGTTCTGTTCCTGCAGGCGACGCAGCGAGGTCACCGGGCCGGGACCCAGGCGCTCCAGTTCGTTGGTCGGACTGTCAGGTTCCAGGAGGCCGGCATCCATCGCTCCGGACCCTGGGGACACACACGAGGCTGGAGTAGTGTACTATTTGCAGTCTTGTTTGGTTATTTACTAGACATGGAAATAATATATACATACTTATATACAAAATGTTAAATGTTGTACAAGTTACAAAACATCTAGGCCCTTGTTGCAAATATTAATGGCTGCAAGTTGAGCGATCGGACCATCAATGATCCCACATAAAAAAGAAGATATTAATTGTGTAATGGTCTTACTTGGCAACGGTTTCCTATACACCTCGAAGGCCCCGTGCCTTCTGGGCTGCGGTCCGTCACCGACAGATTCTTCTTCCTGTCCAAACTGAGCAAAGTTCGCGAACCCAGATTGAACACCGGCTAATGAGAGGACATCACCTTCGCTGCGTTGACCAATCAGCTTCTTTGGGGAGGTCTAAGGAACCAATCAAAGTATTAGGAATTTTAGCCTTTTACGTATAACTGAAAACCGTTATAAAAAAATAAGAAAGTGTCTGAACCGAAACCAAAACTTGTAATTTCTGTTTTCTGTTTCTATCGGTTCAGAGCAGTTTCGGATCACAAAGTCTCAAAATTGCCAAATTGCCAATATTGCAAAATAATCAATTTAAAAAGTTGAGCCCAATTTTTTTTTAAAGTCGATAATGCCAGTGCTTTACTACAATTACTACTGTAAAAATTAACATAATATGACCTACTATTTATTAGGGTTGCCGTTTAATAATCGATATACTATCTATCGATACAATTATTTCCCGAAACGATCAGATTCAGTCTTTCAGAATCGATTATCGATATTATCCATAATCGAATAGCTTGCCCGCCCGAAATTTTCTAATTAACCGCGCTCTGCAGAACTTTATAAAATATTTCCAGTCTGTAAAAATTCTTCCACTGCGAGATCTACAACACTTGTAGGCGCGAAGTCCGAAGCGCAACGCATCGCCCCTGCCCTGCTGCAGTTTAGGCAACTTGCATGGTGTGAGTGTGTTACCAGCCGGCTGCACCCGTGCGCTGATTGCTCAACCTCACCGCGTCACAGCCGATATTGTAGTACATCGCTCAAGGTCAACAAGTATTTTATCGAGATGCATTCCTCCCCACTCCGCGCTAACTCGGTAGCGTTTTGCTTCATTCCGTAGTGCTACGATAATATTATCTTATCAGTTCTCTCATACCAATTACATATCTTCCAAAGAAATGTCAAATATTATTTATCTTGCTACGTAATAAATATCAGAGCATTAAAATTAAATATATAGTTAGCCTACTGATAATATCTCATAAATAAATGATTAAATGAACGACAATCACAACAAAAGCTGAAATGAAACTTCACAGAAGTAAGATTTCCAAGAGGTACGACCTACACAAAAAACACACTGGCTGGGTAGCGTCTGTTTACGCTACATAGCGCGCAGTCATCGAACCGGCCGGCCACGCGTGGGGGGGGGGGGGGGGGCGCTGGTGAAAGACGCCACTAGCGTGGGAAAAACCTGTTTTGAGCAAATAGAAGGAACAAAAAGGATGCACTCACAAAAGGTCCACAGTTCGTGTCGGTATGCGAGAAAGTATAGGCCTGCTTTTTATTAGATTGTCGATTGACGTAAAAAATATCGATATTAATTATTAATCAATCGATAAACGATTGCACATGCGCAATTATCGATATACAAATTCATATCGAACGGGAACCCTACTATTTATCCTCACATCGAGAATGAACATTGCCATTAATAAGTAGATGTTTCAATTGATGATGATGATAACTTACTGTGCTTGGCGAGATACGTGGTGGGACTGTTGGGGGCGCTCCAAGAAGACCACACGACTTGCCTAGGGCAACGGAACAAAGCGGTTAGACTCATAAGACATACAAGGTTTACCAGGGTAAATAACTAGGTTACCTAGTTGGTTAAACATTAACCAGAGTTATTCTATGTTCCAACATCATCGAGTGTTTAACGTTAATATCACAACCTATTAGTATTAGTACATATGTGTTTGAAAGGAATGCCAAAAGGCTGGATCATGTGAATGACATAAAAGAGATAGGGTGCCAACAGCTTACCTTAAATGGAGTAGGCGCACCACGAAAGATAACATATAAACACAAATACACAAATAAACAAATAAACTACATAGTCAAAACATTCCTTCCTCCTTCCTCCAAAACGACCTTCCTCAGTGAGTGTAGAGAGAGAGACTGAGTTGAAACTAAAACTAGGCTAGCTGCTGGCTAGGGGTGAGGGGTTGTAAATGAGTGTGGATTGGGGGAAGAGGGAGGAGAATCACCGTAGGTTTAAATTCGGTTTTTGGCGGGATCCCGCCAAAAACCGAATTTATCCACACTCATTTACTCACCCCTCACCCCTAGCCAGCAGCTAGCCAAGTTTTAGTTTCAACTCAGTCTCTCTCTCTCTACACTCACTGAGAAAGGTCACGTGGACCGAAAACGTTTTGACTATGTAGTTTATTTGTGTATTTGTGGCATGCCTACTCCATTTAAGGTAAGCTGTTGGCACCCTATCTCTTTATGTCATTTACAGTATTAGTACAAAAATAACAAGTGAGATAATCTGGTTTGTGTCTTTGATAATTTAAATAATTGGGTTTTGTAATAAACTACTTGTTGAGTACAATTACTACATAGTTATTATTATTAGCATTGCTTGTGCACCATCAATGTTAAAGGATAGCCATCCCTATTCCATTGGACCATTAGCATTAGGCTACTGGTGCGTTTGAACGCTCAAGCCAGGGGATTGTACTAAAGCTGCCCAACCAATATATCAATATCTAAATCGATACGATATCAATATTAAAACAAATACGTCGTACGATATATCAATATTGAAATCCTTATTGCAATAACATAAATTTTGTTTTCAATAACAATTAACAATTGTCAACTTTGTCAATCTGTTGACCAATAATTATAAATTGTAAATCTCAGTATGAAAACCATGTAGGCGTACTTGCGGTGTTAAGTATTAAGTAACATTTCGTGAAAAGGAATTGACGTAAGAGTTCCGATAACTCAGAATAACGTAATGAGAATGACGCATGGAAATAATTGTGATATCATGATAGGATGATGTCAAAAGTATGGAAAGAGCGAGATTGACGAGAAGGATGATCAAGGGGCAGACCACGACAACAATGGCAGAATACTAGAATAGTGTGAGAAAATATGTGGAACAGCGAGGAGAAGACTGGAATGTGGCGGAAGGAGAAGAGTGGTGGCAAGACAGAAGAAGATGTAGAGGCCTGTCTTCAATGTCGACTCAACGCAGAGTTGGACGTGATAATGATGATGATACGGTATGCTTCGTTCCCTCGCAATATCGATATGATTTTTCTAATCGTTGGACAGCCCCGATAATACTTGCTCCAACGAAAGAATACAGATGCTTGGTAGTGGTAGGGGTGGAATGAATGCGTGGTAAATGGAATGTCGCCTTTGTGTATGAAAGGGAAATATCTTTTACCAACGCAAGCAAAAATTATCTGTGCTAGATCACAGAGTTCCTCCGTGTGCAAGATCCACGCTGAGCTAGCGTGAGTAGAATTGACAAAGTTGTTATGTTGGGAAAACAATTTCGAGCTACCTGCATTCTTTCGTTGGGACCACTATAATACTTATTAGTTAATAGTACGCTAGGCTTAAAGTAGAATCGTCTGCTGCTGTGCAAACAACTTACCGAGCCTGTTTAGATCGAGGGAGGAGCTGCGTGTGTGGGTGCGGTAGGGTCGGGGGGGGGGAGGCGGGGGCGGTTCTTTCTTGGGGCCCATCTGGGGGGCTGGAAGACTGGTGGGTCCTGACACACTTCTGAAACACACGGAAAACACAATCTAGATGTGGTCGCACAGACTTACACACACACAGGCTCAATATTATCAATCGATAATGCAGTAACACTTTCGATTAGACCTATTCATTATTTTAAATTTAAGTTCAATTTAATTTTGGTTTTGGACAATATCAACAAACAACAATTATTATAGTTGCAGTTGTTAATAATAACAGTTTTCAGTTTTCACCGTGTAGTCCGTTTTACACAATGATATAATATAATCTAAGCGCTAGACACTCAGTATGGCCGTGCGGAGCGTGACAATTTGAAGCTATCTTGAATAGGGAAAAACCAACCGCCGTCTAAATGTATCGTACCCTTAAATTTAACAGCCTTTGTGTTAACAAGCGGTGTAAAATCAAAACCGCAAGATGGCGATTTGTCGATATTATTGAAGAAAAACAGTCTTTCTTCCGCAAATCACTCAGTTACTCCGATTTTCGAATAAAGCAAGTTGGTGGCATTGAATAAGGTAGGTTATAGAGCTGTACCTATGTTAATTGTTATATATAAAAAAATATAATAACAAATGTTATTTTGCACTGCCTTCCACAGCCATGTAAATCAGCATAATATTAGCAAAAGAACACTGAAAATTTTCACCGTCTTTTGTTTTACATTTTTATTTAGTAACAGGAGATTGCGTGAGATCATTAAAAGAAAAGAAAATGCCTATTATTGTCGCACATTTTTGTATAGCCTAGGAGGACTATCATACTATTGTTCATCTGCATTAGGCTTTTAGTAATCAAAACTAGTTATTTGTGCGGGATGTGTGTCTGAACAAGGTCGTGCAGGCCTAGGGTTGCCTAGGAGAGGCCTAGGGCTTGTCAAACATGTAATGTTAGTATTAATTGTATCTAGTCCTATAGCCTAATGGAACTTAAGGCCTACACTGTTGTATTATAAATAATTTTCTTTATCTGGGCCTAGGCCCGGGACGGTTTCTGGTTTGTTTTATGAAAGTAATGACAACTTTTCTCGTTTTACACATAGACGCAAAATTTAAAATGTCCACCATATGTTTACGTATTTGTTTATCCCCGCGACGTTCAAATAATCCACTGCATCTTAGTTCATTCAACTAGATGAAGTATCTATGTTGCAGTGAAGTGATTTTTCCCTATTCACGAGGCTTCTAATCGTCATGCTAGCGCTCGGTTGGAAGGATAGGAGACTGAGCGTCTAGCGCTTTGCTATGCAAAGCTTATGTACGTCATTGACTCATTGGTTTTATACAAGTACATAAGTATTGAACATAATGAAATTTAGAAAGAAAATAGGTAGTATAATACTGTAGGCCTTCGTACCTACTAATAAAATACCATCATGATTCATGACCATGTCACACTGACCTATCGATCACTAATCATCACATTGTATGGTATTTCATATTAATACATAGGCGGATAGGCCTACTGCCACATGCCAATATGAAGATACTTAAAATTATTACGTTACTTGTGGGTAGAGACACGTAAAAATCGCGTTACGAAATAAAACGAAATTTGAAATTAACCCCAAATAATGCAAAATGTGGACGAGATGTTAGTTCAGGATCCCAATTATACCAAAATTGAAACGCGAAATAACGCGATTTTGACCCTTCACCACGAAATCTACAACTTTCCTGTAAATCCGCGAAATAACACCGAAATTGACGAAAATCTCATCAAAATACAAAATTACCGTCCCACCCGGGTTCCGTCGGCGGCATTTCGTGATCTCTGTGCTTGACTTCAATCTCCCACTCTCCATGCGTCAGGCAGTCAGCTGTGCCTCGCCTCTCCGCCCACGCGCACCTTGCATGCGCACTGTAGTCGACCACGTGACAACCCGAACAAACAATTGCCGAGGCCAGCCGAACTCTGGCCTACCACCTTCGGCGGCCTTCGGTATGCAGCCGACAAACGTGATCTAGTTCCTAGTCTCAGTACAGTCTCAACATTTCGGCCTACTACTGCTACGCGAGCTCGGCAAAATGCCTAAAGTGTCTGTGTCAGTTAAAAAACGCGCAGAAGAATTCGACAAGGAAAGTTTTTATGTTCGTAATGGAAGTAATGGAAGACCGACCACATTGACGTGTGCCAGATTCTGTGCTCTATAAAATCCGAGTATCCCGCATTTTGTACGAAAGCCTTGAAGGCAATATGGTTGCCTACTTCAAGTGTCGATGCTGAGAGGTCTTTCTCTAAATACTCTGTTGTTGTGACTGACAGGTGCAGAAACCTGAAGCCTGAAAATGTTGAGATTGTTACCATGGTGGCATTTAAGTAAACCCTAAATGTTTCACTCCACCAAAAATGGACAGTAGTTTTATTTAGTAGTTTGAGTAGGCCTACCATGGTTGCATTAAAGTTAAATAAATGTTTCACTCCGTGACTCCACCAAAAATGGACAGTAGTTTTATTTAGTAGTTTGAGTAGGCCTACCATGGTGGTGGTGTATACCTACCTATGTACCTAGTTATAAGTTAGTTTTTAGTTTGTAGCCTTTATGGGATAACTTTCAATACTCTAATGTCTTAATGACATTATTATGAGTGCAATAAGAAAGTCTTATAAATAATGTAACATGCTCAAATGTTAATATAAGAATGCAAATAAAAATAAATAAAAATAAAGTTAAATAAATGTTTAACTCCACCAAAAATGGACAGTAGTTTTATTTAGTAGTTTCAGGAAGCCTACCTAAAATTTTCCTCCTTTTTCCTTTTTTTAGTGTTTTTTTCAAGTTTTGAAAACGAAATTGGGATAAAAATAAAAACATTTTTTGTAGGTCTCTACTTATGGGTAGAGATGTGCAAAAATGGTTTTTAAAAGTTTGAAAATTCGCGCCTTAAAAATAAAAATTCGCGATTTTTCGCGATTTACCAAAAATCACAATTTTCTCATGCAAAACTATAATATAAAAAAAAATAATAAAAAAAAAGTTTCAGGATAATTTGATTGATTTTAATGATTTAAAAGAAAAACAAGCACATGAGAGTGAAGTAGAATCAGTTTTAATTTTAAGCTCAATTTCAGCCTTCCGTTTTTACCAGAATTAATTTCGACTACCCGGCACCTCCACCAAATTTACGAAATTATTCATTTTTATGGAATGTCTTTTGATATGGATATGAAGTATTTTAAGCTTACTCTCGTTCAAACAATGATTACGATCTCACAATCGCGTTGTATGACCCGGCACCTCCACCATATGTCCAGACAGGAATAATTTAATTTCGACTACGTACCCGGCACCTCCACCAAAACTTTGATTTTTTTTTTAAATTTCGTGACCTAATTCGCGTTTAAAGACATAATTGCTAATTTCGCCACTAGTTCGCGGTATCAACTAAAATTTCGCGAAAATTCGCGAATTGGAAATTGGTACCATTCAATCACAATTCACGAGATTCATGTGCAAATTGAATTTGAAGGGATTGTTGCAACTTAAAAAAAATCGCAAATTTTTTTGCAAATTGAATTTGAAGGGGTT
>JAMZAV010002810.1:0-62862 GCA_024449915.1 Sweltsa coloradensis | reverse complement strand
AAAAGTGTCTGACATTTCGTGTTAAAAACATTCCGATTTGCTGGAGGTTAGGCATAGTTTAATTTTCTTACATTAACCCAAAAGAGGTTTCTCCGTTCTGAAGGAGGAACACCTGATGGCTCAAGCTGACTCCGGGTTGTTCAAAATCCCCCCCCAAGAGAAAACAAAGACCACAATGGGGGGACAGTGTCTAGAAGTTAAGGGTTGTGTTACTTGTGAAGAGTAAACGAAACATCCATAGCCCTCTGGAGCAAACTAAGTCCGTAAATTCTCAACTGCAACCCTATCTGCCCCCCAGAGTATTACTGAGAATTTTTCAATAGGTTGATTTTCAACATGCTTTTTTTGCGTAACTCAACAAGGGTCTTTCCAATTTTAGTTTTTGTCAAACACCATGCCGAGAAGACGGACATTTGGAATAGAAGTTCTACATTTTTAAAAACGATAGTTGTGGTCTTTTTGGTTTCCTTGAAGACGGCAAAAGTGAATGCACTGAGTTTTTTGGGGAGACGTGTCCCCCCTTTTCGAGCCCTTTCATTTATATTTTTTAACCCAATTTGCAGTGTCTTTGAGCGTTGATAAATTTACCGATCTTAGAAGACCCCGGGTCATCTACAAATAGGCACGACATTAGGCTCTTTGGGATCAATCCCCCCACTTTTTATTCCATCAAACAGTGATACCGCAAGACTAAAATAAACACGAACTCAACCTCGGTAATAATAGTATTCAGTCAGTTATCGCAAACATTTAAACCTCACAACATCGGTGCTACCAGGTTACAACCCAACCCTGATTCAAGAGATGTTATTTTCAAATTCCTCCATCGTTTATCGAGTCCCTTCTGATTACATTCCCCAATCTAAATGAAATAAACCTCGTACTACGCAACAAAAACGATCGTTTTCGAATTAAATACGTGCCCTATTAATCTTTCGATTCCCCCCCAAAAAAACCCCGGGTTTAAATTTAAAATTTTAAAGTCCAGTTTTCGGTCGATGAGCCCGAAGTTTCCGAGTGAGGGAGCCAAATAGCGAACGTATCCCAACCCACGAACTCGCGGCCTAACGAGAGCAGGACAGAAACAGGAAGGCGACTTGATTTGATGCAGTGCATGATTGGGGTGTGCTGTCAAGACGTGGCCAGACGACAGCAGACAGACGACAGACAGACAGACGACAGACAACAGAAGACGACAGACAGACAGGACAACGACTACAGACGCAGACATTTAAAACAGACAGACAGAAGACAGACAGACGACAGACAGACAGACAGACAGACGACAGACAGACAGACAGCAGACAGACGACAGAAAAGAGACAGACAGACGGACGGACGGACGGACGGACGGGCGGGCGGAGGCAACAGACAGAAGACAGAAGCGACAGACAGACAGACAGACAGACAGACGACAGACAGACAGACAGGGCAGACAGACAGACGACAGACAGACGGGGAACCGGGCGGACGGACGGACGGACGGACGGACGGACGGACGGACGGGGACGGACGGACGGACGGGCGGGCGGACGACGGACAGACAGAAGACAGACAGACAGACGACAGACAGAAGACAGGGAAAGACAGACAGACGACAGACAGACAGAAGACAGACAGAAGACAGACAGACAGACAGACAGACAGAAGACAGACAACAGACAGACAACAGACAGACAGACAGACAGAAGCAGAAGACGAAAAGACAGACAGGGCAACAGACAGGAGGCAGCAGGCCTAAGGGTTTGGGAAAAGTAGGCATCAACAACATAAGACCAGAGTATCGTAGTGTAGAGAACCCCAAAAACTTTGGAAAAATTACACAAGCATTTTTAAATCGGTGCTTGTAATCTTTTAAATTTGTTTAAAAATGTATGGTTTAAATCATGAAAAAAGTGAACACAAACTCAAAAGTCCTGGGAAAAAAATTTGGGACTGATAAATGATTATAAGAATCCCCAAACCCCACGGAGAATCAAGAGCTTTTTTTTGGGTAGCGAAAATTTGACTGAGTTGAATTTCGTGGGAGGGGGGACTTCATTGAAAACCAGAGTTTATTGAAAGTTGTGAGCATGCGTGAAAAACTGAGATTCTCTTAAAAAACACAAACATGTATTTTCTGTTTATGCTTTGCTTTAGATTCAAGAAAACCCAGTAGAGGGAGACTCATTTACATTTAAGTCTCTGGAAAATGTATTTTTTTGATTTTGATTTGATTTTTTTTCCTTTTTTTCATTAAAAGCGAAGATAATGAGCTATTGAAAATGGATTTAGTTAAATGGTTATTCTAGGAAGTTATTATTTTTTGAGACATTACTAGAGCAAGTTGCGCGCTAATCGGCTTTTAAAGGGTATCCTCTCAATGTATTTTTTATCTTGTATCTGCGATAGATTGTGGCTAACATATTGTTTTTCCACCCTTTCATCCAGCGCCTATGAGGAAATCCTAGCGCAGCCCATCAGTCCCTTTCCGCATCGCGGGGGCGACTCCCGATCCGCTGTTACAGCCTTGGATTCGTAATTTATAGATATTACACCCAGAACTATCACTGAAAGGTTGGGACATAGAAAGGTTTCAATCCCGCAATTTTCTAACTTAACTACCGGTGACGCGTTGCGCAATCTAGCTGAGAATGTGTTTGCAAGTAAACTATAGGACAAGTACAATAACAGTGGCGCCACTGGTTCGTACTGCGCCATCCGATAACATAACACGTGTATAATATGTAGGCTGATGCAGCATAGAAATAGTGGAGGCGAGTTGCAGAATCACGTTTCTTGTAGAATCATTTCTCCTAAAGCCACAGTTGATTGTGAAAGTGTTTACTTGTAGAATCATTTCTCCTAAAGCCACAGTTGATTGTGAAAGAGTTTACTTGTAGAATCATTTCTCCTAAAGCCACAGTTGATTGTGAAAGAGTTTACTTGTAGAATCATTTCTCCTAAAGCCACAGTTGATTGTGAAAGAGTTTACTTGTAGAATCATTTCTCCTAAAGCCACAGTTGATTGTAAAGGAGTTTACTTGTAGAATCATTTCTCCTAAAGCCACAGTTGATTGTGAAATAGTTGAAGATTCTGTGCTTAGTAGAAGGAGCTACGACCGATTACAGTACATGACCAATTCATTAACAACCATAAGTCCAAAAACACACATAAAGGTAATAATTTTCTATGTTGCCATTTTTTTTCATCTATAGCTTGACATGCAAACTTTTATAAATCACAGCTTCCTGACTGTAAGATGTAACAAGTCTTCTTCTGTAGACTGTTAATCCAACCAAATTCAAAAATTTGTAAAAAAAAAAAAAAAAACGGCAGCCAAGCTCTCCTTCAAAAGTCTTCGGCTGTGAATGCTGTGAGATATAGAAGTTGAGCCAAGCTTTTTATTCTTTCTCCCTAGTTTCGCTTTAAAAATAGGTCAGATCATTTCGCCTGTTGACGAGCGCCAAGCCAACGATTTTTATGGTAAAAAAGTAAAATTTTTAAACTCGGAAATCATACAAAAATTCTTGGCCATGAACCAAATTCAATGGCCAAGTCATTTTTTATGATTTCGAGTTTAAAAATTACTTTTTTACCACAAAAATCGTTGTCTTGGCGCTCGTCAACAGGCGAAATGATCTTACTTAATTTCAAAGCGAAACTAGGGGGAAAGAATAAATAGTTTGGCTCAACTGCTATATCTCACAGCATTCACAGCCGAAGACTTTTGAAGGAGAGCTTGGCTGCTGTTTTTTTTTTTTTTTTTTTTTTTTTACAAATTTTTGTATTTGGTCGGATATTACATCTTTTTGTTGTTCGTTTGCTATCAAGGTGTGAATGATGGACTTTGAATGATTAAATTTGTTAAGTTCAAAGTTGTTTTTTGACATTTTTGGGCTCACGGTCCCCCCAAAGATACCCCTTGTGTTTTAAGCACTTAAGAGCATGTTTAATTTCAATCTTGTACAAATTACTACGCCTGAGTAATTACGCGTTTTGATTTTGATTTTGATTTTGATTTTCCCCGGTCCCGATTGCTCGGTTTTGGTTATATGAGGTACATTTGAGTGTGGCCCAAGTTTCAAAGTTCTAAGAAGAACCGTTTTCTCAGTATAGCGTATTATTCATAAGAGTACCTAATTACCTACTTTTGATAATTTTGATTTTCTCCGGTACCCGTTACCCAATTTTGCTTTCCATATTCAAAAGTGATAAAGAATGAGAGATATCAAAATGTATTCCACGTTTGAAACATCTCAGTTGTAGCGTTTTCTTTGAATGATTCATTTCTTAAAGTTCAGATATGTTTTTTGTCATTTTTGGGCCCATGGTCATCCCCAAATTTAGCCCCTTGTGTTTTGGACGCAAGATATTTATAATGGTTAATAGCATGTTTAATTTCAAGTTTGTACAAATTACCACGCCTTGGTAATTACGCGTTTTATTATCATCCAAATTTTGATTTTCTCCGGTCCCTGTTACCCGATTTTGGTTTTAAAAGCAAAAGTCACTGCGTCTGAAGTACATCTAAGTGTGGTCCAAGTTTCATAGTTCTAAGATTTACCGTTTTCTCTGTAGGCTAAATTAATCTCTGCAGAGAACTAACCAGCCACCCACCCACCCAGCCACCAGCCAGCCGAAAGGAATTTGACGATGTTGAGAGCCTTTTTTTAACACAGAATGAGTTGTCGGATCGGGTTGATTTTTTTTTGGTATGTCATGGACCACATACCAGGTCATATTCCGAGTTTCAAGATTGTAACTCTTTCGGGGCGGCGTGTGCAGCTAGCTGAAAACCCCCCAACTCTGGTAGCTGTATATAGGGCTGGAGTTCGTGTCGTCTAAGCAGTCGCATGCGCTTGTCTGCCGGGCGACGACCGTCGCCCTAGATAACGTATGTTCTTAAAACTTTAATATTTTCCATAAATTTCGAAATTTTGACTTCAATAATAACGATTATGTATTAATTGATGGCAATGAGTGCATCAGAAATCATTTTGACTGTAAAAGTAACATTATAATTCATTGGTAAGTTATTTCTGTACGAACAACATATATGATTGTTCTTCTCGTAGCTTCCTAATGCATGCAGGAATAATATATAATTATATATTTATAACAATGTATGTGTATGTATGTTGTTGTTAAGTGCATATTATGTACAAATAAACTCTACAAATATACACTTAAACTAAATGCCAAACTGATCTCTACCAAACATATGAAGAACGTCTATCATATGATAACGGCGACAAACTTTCTAAATTTCTCATCCAAAATAATCTATTTAACAAAATTTAATTCACATCATACACATTTCTTTAATTTATTTTCATTCACATACATAACTTTTATTTTGCTATTACTATCATCATCATTTTATTTTGTTATTTTATACACTTAGAAAACAATTTTATCATCAAACACATCATTAACTCTATCTCATCAACTTTCATTATCAGAGGCGGCGCAATATGACCTAACCGGTTGGAGCGCCCTAGTTTCTCACGTCGTCGTCATCCGATCGCTTCCTCCAATGCTGGGCCCTCCTCCATCCGAAGAGCCTCAGAGTTCTGTCTCCTCCGGATGTCGCGCCACGTAGAAGAATCTGTGACGACACAGTGTCCTGGGTTTGGCTCCCGGCCTAGGATAGTGTTATCTCCTACAAGCCAGGCAAGGGAGTATTTCGATTAATTACCGGTGTGTAGAGCTGAGCTCGGGACTTGCTAATGAGTGGAGCTGCTCGTCCGGCTACTGGTTTTACCTCCGAGGTCCCTCCCTCTCACTGGACATGACCGGCGTACACAAGTTACCGGCTGAGCGGGTGTTACAGAAGCGTCTTCTCTTCTCTTCGCGAGGCAACGAGGAGGATCTAGACGACGTTACACAGCAGATCCTTGTACAACGTGCATGGGAACGACGTAGTACTGGTCAGATCTACAGTAGATCGTTGCACAGCGCACGCAATTTGATCTCTTCTCTTCCATTCATATGAAGAACTTCTATCATATGATATCGGCGAAAAACTTTATAAATTTCTCATCCATAGTAATCTATTTAAGCAAATTTAATTCACATCATACACATTTCTTTAATTTCTTTATTTTCATTCACATACATAACTTTTATTTTGCTATTACTTTCATCATCATCAATTTATTTTGTTATTTATACACTTAGAAAACAATCTAATCATCAACACACCATTAACTCATCTCATCAACTTTCACTATCACAGGCGGCGCAATATGACCTAACCGGTTGAAGCGCCCTAGTTTCTCACGTCGTCGTCTTCTTCGTCTTCTGATGCGTCACATAATCGAATTACATTGCTTAAATACAAAACAACTCGCAGACAAACAGAAAAGAAATCGACAGTTAGCTTAAGAGACGCCAATATGGGAGGTCGATCTACTGACAACCCTCTGGCTAGGATGATGATGGTACTTGTTGATTAACGACTCATATTAATGCACTTCTTAGGCTATTTGAGAAGATGAGTGGTGATATAATTATGACGAAGAAGGACGATTACAAATAAACATGCTTTATGCGGGATTCGAACCCATGTATTTGTAGAACCGTACGCTTCGGACCAGCGCCCTAATCTTTATATGCCACCCTGGACTGCTCTGTCTTTTGGCATCTTACAACTTATGAATGTTGGAATGAAGAAACCCTTGGGCCTCCCAACTCTACTCCCACACCCTTCTTTTAGTTCTGGTCATCTGAAGAGAAGCAAGCTGCCCCTTGAGGGGTTATCCACAACAAAACCTCTGCACTCCACATAACTATTATAAATACTCAACTGCACTTTACTTTTGCAAATGGCTCTTGGCTATGTTGGGTGGTATACTGGAATGCGTGGTATGGGTCAGCCCCAATCTTCTCACATTCTGCGGGCAACTTCTACCTTCTTACTCGACCAATTTGCTTCATGACGTTGCCATGGGGGTACTATATCGTCTGCACTAACCCTTTCAAGTTGAATTGGTTTACAAAATAATTTAGGGGGGAAGAATGTCTTGATTAGACAATTGCCAACAGATGTGAGAGCTTCAAATTTGCAAGAAAAAATCCAAAAAGTTTGGAATTTTAGAAATGTCTTCACCAAGTGTTGCTGCCTGGTCTACCCCGACAGGGGAAAGGGTTAGCTCCTCGTGTCCCTGGCTGGCGTCGCACGCAGAGTCTGGGCCCGTGGCAAAGAGCTCAGGGCAACAGCAACATATGTCGGCCATCACTCACGCACCCGTATGGTAATTCCCCGGACATTCCTCAGGTTTTGGCGCAATATGGAGGCGTCCAAGGGCTTGTCCCCCGGGCGGGCACATCTGTTGAGCGGTACCGTATCAAGGACACGCAGGACACGCGCGCAGGACTCAGGACACTGCGTGCGGTTTACACTTTTAACAATGACGGTTTTTCAACACTAAAAAATCTTAATTTTCAAGGCGAATTCATAATTTCGCTCGTCTTAAATATAAGGGCGAAAGTTCTTGAACTTTTCGAATCACACCAATATTGCGAAAACATCTTCCTACGGCCGCGTTAGTTACCACAAGCAGCCTTGGCCAAGTTATCACACTTCTGTGTAACTTGGTTCCTGTTTGTTTGTTTGTTTGTTTGTTTGTTACTCGTGTTCGTGTATAACAATTCTAAGAAAAATGCCAAATGTTAATGGGGACTAAAAACCAGACTAATAGAACTTTGAATTTTGATATTTCAAACAGTTAAACATAGAAACAAGAGAACAATTGAGTTCATAAGTTTATCTTCTCCCTGACATACAGGATTGAGACAGAACTAGAAACTTTCCATTCGTTCAAAGTTTACGGTACAAGTAACATGATACTTATTTAAATAAATAAATAAACAAATAAATATATTCCCTTCCTAATTCCGACTTAGTCATATAACTGAAATCAGTGGGGAACAGTAAACCAAAGAGACCAAGTCAACCCTGTAGGCCCCGACACAATCAACGAGTGAGCGATAACCAGCCAAAGATCGATATTTTTAATAAGAAATATGTCAATCAGTAGTATGGACAGTGCGAACACCCGCGGATCCACGCCAGAATCAACAAGGCCGATTCAGAACAATTTTAAATTTATTATGTGCCTCGGTGCTAGGACGGCTCCAAAGTCACCGGAGTATCTTACTCCCCAAACTAGAGGCGAGCTCTGGCAATCGTCGTCGGGGACCTTGCCCCATTCCCTTGACGACCCCCCGGCGACGATGACAATGACACAACGAACGATGACAAAGACGATGACGACCGCGACGTGAGAAACCCCCCTTCCTCCCCTTACCCGTGGCTGGTTCTGATCAGCATGGGCTCCTCCTCCCCACCCCCCTTAGGCTAGAGTGGTGCATTATGACCTAACGGTTGACGCGTCCTTAATCCAAATAAACTAAATCCTAACACAAGAACTGATGGACTTAGTCCAAATCAGAGTTTTTTTTTTAATTCGGCCTAGAGCGGGAATCGAACCCTGGACCTACTTCATTGGAAGCAGAGACGCTAACCACAGGACCAACGAGCCATCATCCACGTCCTCGTGCGTAGCTTCTCAGGCTATGTTTGTTGGTCACCCGGTGGCAGAGCAGCTAGTCGCCCAGTAGCCGATCAGAAGAGAGGAGATGCAGCCTTCAATCAGACCTCTCGATAACACCGATTATTAGCTTGATTACAGACGTGGATGAGACGGGGGAATGCTGCTGGACCGGACCTGCCGGGCCTTGCTGGATGGCTCGCCCCCACCAGGAGGGGGAGGTGCTGGTCCTGCATGGTCCTGCACGGTCCTGCACGGTCCTGCATGGTCCTGCATGGTCCTGCACGGTCCTGCATGGTCCTGCATGGTCCTGCACGGTCCTGCACGGTCCTGCATGGTCCTTCACGGTCCTGCACGGTCCTGCATGTTCCTGCACGGTCCGTCTGGGCCCGGGGTAGAATTGGCCCAGAGCATGGCTCTGCTAATCGTAAAAGGCGATTCAAGAGAAAAAGTCCACCTTGCAAACATCAGCTAGTAAGAAGGGTAGCATATTATTCCCCGAATCTAGAGGCGAGCTCTGGCAATCGTCGCCGGGGACCTTGCCCCCTTCCCTTGACGACCCCCCGGCGACGATGACAAAGACAATGACACCACGAACAATGATAAAGACAATGACGACCGCGACGTGAGAAACCCCCCTTCCTCCCCTTTCCCGTGGCTGGTTCTGACCAGCATGGGCCCCTCTTCCTCCCCCCCCCCCTAGGTTAGAGTGGTGCATTATGACCTAACGGTTGACGCGTCCTTAATCCAAATAAACCAAACTAAACCTTCACGGTCCTGCACGGTCCTGCATGTTCCTGCACGGTCTTGCATGGTCCTGCACGGTCCTGTACGGTCCTGTACGGTCGTGTACGGTCCTGCATGGTCCTGCACGGTCCTGCATGGTCGAGGCAAAACACTGCAAGAAAACTCAAACTCGGAAACAGTGTCATGGAACAACTTGCCCAACTTCATGTGATGACTACATGAGAATTACAATTGTTAGTCTACCCACTCACTCACAACTGATTATCGAGCTAGTCGTTTATTCGAAGTGTCTCCGAACAACCCAGGTCGACGCCGACGCCATCGACGAGACAATAAGCTTACACCAGTGATCGGGACAAGAAATAGAGAACCGTTGGTTGGACACGATTCCTGTGCGGATGGCGTCAGTGCTACAGCTTGGCAAGGGTTAAGTTAGTCAATAGAACTTATAATTTAATTTACATCATACACATTTCATTTATTTATTTATTTTCATTCACATACATAACTTTTATTTTGCTATTTCTTTCATCATCATCAATTTATTTTGTTATTTATACACTTAGAAAACAATCCCACCATAAAAAAAACTGCACTAACTAATCTCATCAACTTTCATTCACAGGCGGCGCAATAGGACCTAACCGGTTGAAGCGCCCTAGTTTCTCACGTCGTCGTCGTTTTCCGTACGAAGTGTTAATGAATGATCAATAAGTTATAAGGAATCTCACATTAGTGGGTGTTGTTGTAAGGGAATGCTTATGGTCTGTTTATTAACACTTTAACCAGCGTTCGCCGCATAACTGACTGAGGAACCCTTGGGATAAATTGTCGGGATTGCCAGTCCCGGGCATCGACCGGTTATCTAACGCGTGGGCTTCGTCGATCGGTGCTGCAATCTCAATAAGATGAACAAGACAAACGTGAACCACCTACGTCAACAACGCGTACTATAATAAACAACGCAAAACAAGTTTTAAAATTTCTAATTCGTGCCAGATTTCAATTATTACAACATAACATTATAAAGATTCAAGCTAAAGGTGAAAATGAAGCCCTCACAATCCTACAAAGGCACTGACACATATGAAGTCTCTCTTAAATTTACTGGCGTCGGATTTTTTAAAATTGAACTGAAATTCTGCATAAAACATGATTCTCCACAAAGATTTCGCCTAATTTAAATACATATTTCTCCCAGCAGAGAACCCAAAAAGCAAAACAATAATAATAACAAACCAGAGGAGAGAAAATAAAATATTCAAAGAACTGTTTCGGCTTTGAAAGTGGAAAGGGGGGGGGGGCGTGCAATAGATTGCGTAGCACAGTGGCGCGACTTGTATTGATATGTGAACCACGTGCCATGTTATCCGGAACAAGAGCGCCACCACTTAATGGCGGCCTGCTCGGGAACTAATGGCCTTGCAGGTAATGGGCCTACTTGTGTGCCTACTTGTGTGCCTACTTGTGTGCCTACTTGTGTGCCTACTTGTGTGCCTACTTGTGTGCCTACTTGTGGGCCTACTTGTGTGCCTACTTGTCACTTGTGTGCCTACTGACACTGACAAGCCTACACTTAGCTGGCAGGTACATGTCATTGGTCACTGGTCTATGGCATTAGCCCAGTACCGATTGTAAATAATTGAGTCCATAACAATATATTATAAAGGGAGATAGGTTCTTAATATTACATTTTACATAGAATATTAATTAGAACTTTCATTTAAAATACCACGTGTAGAATTTAGCAGTTTGTACATTACTGGTTTGTTCTCAAAATGTGGTTCCCTGCACCATGCTTGGAATATTTTGTAATTTGTTGGTTTTTCATACTGATCTTCACATTGAGAAGTATAAATTGTTATCTACTTCAACTACACTAATTACAAATAATGAAAGAACACTGAAATAATAGTATGATGTATTATTCGAAAGTTAAAATCACCAAGAAATTCTTATCGCTTGTTTGATAAACAATCACAACAAAGAGGTGTCATGGTCATTCTGGAGCCCATGTGACATAGCTTACAAAATTATTTATAAAATATTATCTCCAGTATGACTTGGAGGTCGTCAATGATCAGTTACGTCTTTGAGCTTGCACTGTTACAAAATATGTGTAGGAAAACCTTCCTATATGGCCTGGATAGATCTCCTACCTAGGTACATACAAGGTATGTCACACCTACAAATCGGTACTTGTATGTCCACAGCAGAATGCTAAGGGCTGACATATTCCTTGCAATCATCACCAATCAATCTGGCCGTGTAACTAGAGAACCCAGCATGTTTAATACAGGAGCTGTACATAAACCCATCTGAATCTAGGACATGGCAGTTTGTTCAGTACTGTCAACCAGGAGCTGGCCTCAGACAAGATGATCTAGAACTATTCCACACGTTGAGTTGTGCAACCGAACCGATGTGTCGCCGCAGTGTCGACAACATCTCAACGCAAGCGCTGGCAGCCGTCTTGACAGAAAGAAACCTATGACCATAACGCTAGGAAACTAGTGGAATACATGAAAACCTTGTTCCTGGCTAACTAATCGTCAGGTTGATAACAATATGTGAATCTAATAATAGTTGGTGATGTGATATTTGTGTTAGGTAACAACCTGTTTTAGTTGTAGAGTGGATTGTAAGAGTGTTTGCTGGCTAGATGGAGAAGCGTCGAGTAGTCAAGGGCGTCGGCGGGGACGTCGGGGAGACGAGGTCGGAGAAGAATGGAAAGAAATGGAACTCAATTGGGAATATGTACAAAGTCAGAGAAGGATTTGGAAGATTTCTTAGCAGCGTTAGAACTTGAAGCTGTAATTTTTTAAAGAAGTAAAAAAAAACTATGAAGTAGGTCCTAAAGCTGTCACTTTTTAAATAATAAAGTGTAATCCAGTGAAGTGTGTCACTCAAAGCTAATATTGCTGTAGTAGTCGACTTGTTGAACTGATTCAACCCTGATTATCAATGAAAGCGAAGTTGTTTGCAGGAGGTTTAATGGGGCAGTGAGTTGGCAGACTAGGATGCCTATAGATAGCAATAGCATTGGGGGAATTAAAATAATTAGAAAATATTACATGTTAATGAAGAAAAGATGTGGATTGACTCTGTGTATTATACTAAATGTATCCAAGTGTGGAAGGTGTATGAACTAAATGATCAAAGAGGAATTATACGAATAAATTGCAATGAAAGAAACAATAGGTAAATGAGGAAGAAAATTATTTAAAATTTCGGTGAACGATATTATCAATGAAGAATATAACTTTATTTTACACCGATGAAGTAGTTTTAAAATTGTTCTTGGTATAACATTGACATTTCTCTCTCTCAACAACGGTGTGTGGTTGCTATTGAATTATTTTAAGTTCGACGTTTTGCAGCAAAGTTTTCAGCATTAACCTCAGATCAGTCATAGATCGTAGTAAACGTAAATGTCACAACTCATAGCCCTACATCTTTCACTTCGTGCTGTAGTCACCCATTCTATCAATGAGTTTCACCTGGAGGACACTCCTATCTCTCTATCCATGCCTCTCTCTCTCTGCAACATATTACATACTCGTAAACATTCATCTGTATATTCACTTCACTACGAACTCTCCTCTTTCACACCCACGTTTCGACTGAAACAATCCACACATATTATATCATGCTCCGGGGGAAATCTGAGTTCAACATTTAAATAAATAGTTTATTACAATTGACGAGTTAATGTAATGGAAAATGAAAGTCTTTCTGGAAGAAAATTGAAAAGCATTGATACTTGAAAGACAGTGAAACAAGTCTGGGCAAAAATTGTGAGACATAATAATGATTCCTAAATCATGTCATCAATTCTTTATCCAAATCTAGTTCTAAACAAAGCCAAACTCTGTCCAAGCCACACAGAATGTTGCCCCCCAGTTGAGAGACCCATTAAAACCGAATGATGTTAGCTAAATAAAGAAATAAATACAATCTCGTGTTGTGACTGAAGGACTGGATGGGAGGAAACTTTGCTTAATGAGCTGAGAGATAAGACATTGTCTTAAACACCGGACCACAATTAACAACTAAACTGCCTCCCTGCGCGTTGCTACCACACTACACACACATACTGAGGCCAGGCCAAGCTGTGACTATACAAGAAGCAGGCTAACATGTGAGTAATACCACTCCGTTCTTCTTCTTCTTCTTCTTCTTCTTCTTCTTCTTCTTCTTCTTCTTCTTCTTCTTCTTCTTCTTCTTCTTCTTCTTCTTCATTGTCATAGACTGGGGGCACCACAGTATTTGACTTCTTGTGGGAAGCCTGCCCAGGGTGCTGCAATGCATGACCCTCTTCAGGTGCACTACAACTAGATATATTGGAGTTAGGACAATTGTGAAAGAATGTCCGAGTGCTGTTCAAGAGGACGCAATCCCTTGCATTCGCATTCACTACTAAGGTTAACCAAAAGGACAGTATTTTACACATATTCCCTCACTGTATATCCACAGACTTCCTACTTTCTTACAACCATTCCTAAGTGCAAGGTCCAAGCTCTTTCATGTCAACTTATTCAGTACATTGTTCACAGCAATCTTCAGTCAACTATATACCTTACTCATAGTCATGCATATATCCTTGATGAATCTAGACAAAGTTGCCCCTACATAAATCCACACGTGACTTATATAAGATATTGTTATTTGAAGTGTAACCAACTGCGCCGTTTCTTCCAGGCCCCAGAATGTGGGTTACCCACGCATTGCAGCAGGTTGTTTTGTTGGCAGCTTCGCCTTGTCCGTGTTTCCAAGTCACCTGTCTTGCGTAACTCACTGCTCCGCTCATCCAGCTACGTTCAAGATTGATCGCTCTTGCAAAACACATTAAACGGGAACTAATTTATAGATTTTAACGATATTTCATGTAAATCGATTTATAACATCACAACTATGAGTAGGATGATTATTAATCGGTATTGATTAAATCGAACCACGCTGAAGACCGCATTGCATGCAGTTTCTTTCTGCAAGTGCTAAACAGGTGTTATAAAACTTTGATATTCATTGATAACTATTAGTTGTGACTGCACAAATACATGCAATAGTGACATTCCACATAAATGTACTGTTTTTGTTTGTGAGAGTGAATTTGAGGCTACAATATTTTTATGTTGCTCAACAAGTTACGAGTAACGACAACAAACAATGCACAAATATTAATATTCACAGTTTGTCACCTAAACTTAACTCAAACCCACACAAAAAGGCAAACCGGTTGGTGTGGTTGTACTAGCTGTGGTGGTCTATGATCGGATACAACGTACTTCAACCAACTTATTACCACCCATCCAGACCTTGATATAAATTATAAATCATATGAATTGTCAATGTTGTAAAAATGTTATTATAATGTAAGTGTTGGTTGTATTCTATAAACATTAGACCCTCCATAGTTTTGTTATTGTATTGTACATGTTTTTGTTCACCTTACAAGAGCAATATTTACATTTGTATTTATTTTTTATCTAAAGCATTTTGTTGTCTAGTATTTACATAATAATCCAATGCCTATACCACATTTGAGGAGCCTAAAATGAAAATATTAATTACTTTTATTGGTATACAAATTTCAAAGATATATTTCGTCCAATTTTTTTGCGTTTTAAATTGTAATAAATATGGGTGCAGTAAGTCCCAGCACTTGCACTGTAATGTGAATGTCGTGGACAGCAGCTCGCCTGTGACACTGTTGATGGCGAGGTCCAGCCAACATGCCTGCACACTAAAAATGAAATGTTTTAAATTAAGCACTACTAGTGTTTAAAACATGCACCCTGTTTTGAATCACGTATAAGTGTTTTATTTTAAACATCTGTAAGTGTTTAAAATTAGTCATTTTTTGGTGTTTGATTTAGAGTATTAACGGGATTTTAGTCATTTATAGGTGATTGATTTTAGACACCAAAAGGTGTTTAAATTGTTGGTGCTTGATTTAAGACACATATTCAATCACCCAGTTTCAACGAGATGTGAGTTCACTTTTGGTCGCATGGGATCTAGATTTTTCCAAATATTCACGACCATGATAAAAAAAACATGTCATTTTCTCTTATACTGCAGTGTGAATTCACAATGGCTTGTCTTATGTGTCTTGGTGTAGCGTAAGTATATACGTAAAAGTACATGTGTTCAGTATCCGATAATCCACGTGTGCTTGTAATGACTGTACAGTTGTAATAGTAAGTCGTAACGGGAAGTGAACTTGATTTCAGACGGTTTAACCACTGCTGAGAAAACTTGTTACTATGTAGCAACCCCTTCCATAGAGGATGGTGTACGGGATCATGTTACCGTGCAACGTAGTATGTCACCCGCTCATAAGTTCAAGTTGCGCTCCGACCGCATGGATATAATACACGTTACATGCCTAAACCTCACCCTCAAGCCCGGCTTGTTCGCACTGGTCCATCGCGACGGTTTCGTATACAAACGACGTTATGTATTATAAAATCAATATATAAAAACGAGCCGTTAGTTGGTAAGAACAATGATATTTAGTGATGCGTTCACAATAATAATATAGTCGACACTATATTATTAAATTAGGTCTAAGCCCTAAACACTAATTAGCACTCGAATCAAGTTCACTTCCCGTTACGACCTACGATTAAAAATGAACAGTCATTAGCAGCACACGTGGATTATCGATACTGAACACATGTTCTTACCTATATACTCAAACACTAAAACACATAAGTCAAGCCATTGTGACTCCACACCACACGGCAGCGTTGCAGCGTATACATCCTACGCGTCCACAACCCCAAGAAGAACTGACCTCATTCTTGTCGACGAGCAAAAAGCCCTCTCGACTGCAAATAACGGGTTTTGTGCCCTGAGGCAAGCTGTGGCCAAGTGTTTAAATTTTAATAAGTGTTTAAATCTGTGTCTGATATTTCAGTGACTAAAATTCAAAACGTTTTAAAGTCTGATTTAGTGTCTATTTTGGTGTTTAAAACGCAAAATGTTTTAATTTAGTCACATTTTTAGTCGCACACAAGTGTTTTAAATTTTAAACACGAAATTATGACTAAAATAAGGCACATATTCAGTCAGTTACACGTTCAATAATCTCAAATGATTTAAACTGTGTCTTAAAACCACGAAAGTGTTTTAAAAAATTGAACGTGTTTAATTTTGTGTTTAAAATGCCGTCTAAATGTGTGACTTAGTGACTGATTTAAGTCACCCCTTTTTGGAGTGTGTGTGCTGAGTAGGAACTAGTTGGATGAGTGGGGTTACGTAACTCAGTAGGAACTAGTTGGATGAGTGGGGTTACGTAACTCTCTCTCTCTCTCTCTCTCTCTTCTGAGACTGAGTGGCCAGGCATTGTGACGTCAGGACAGGTAGGATAGTCAACACCTTGATGTGACGTAACACTCACGCACAAACAATATCACACTCAAACCTAGACTGAAACACTAACGATAATGCTAAAGCTATAACACTAACGATAATGCTACAGCTATAACACTAACGATAATGCTACAGCTATAACACTAACGATAATGCTAAAGCTATAACACTAACGATAATGCTACAGCTATAACACTAACGATAATGCTAAAGCTATAACACTAACGCAAACTCAAAAGCAAATGCTGATGCTGACGCAAATCATAACACAAACTCTAACATATACTAAAAAAGAAAACGCAAACTCTATAACGCTAATATTAACTTTAAACACAAACACTATAAGAAAAACACACTCAGAAAATTACAAACATAATGAAATAATTTCGACCCAAATGTCTCGTGTCTGTTATTTCCTGAATCAACCAAACAGTGGACCATCCACCTAAACGATGTGTTTGTTGCTTTGTAATTATTAAACACAATCGTTGGATAGTGAGCAGAGAATCATCTCGGTTTACAACAATGGAATTGTCGAGAAGTCAGACGATAAAGAACCAACTCTCAGGGTAGAGTCATATGAGTCATTAGCAGGCTCGAGCATAGGCAGTAATTATACCTTCTAGTCCTGTGTCATGAGCCAGGCTAGGCTCAGGTGTTTACAACCTACAGTAATCTGTACCATAACCGAGTGGGCAGACTAGAAGAAATGAAAGATTTGAATGCAGTATATATTTATCTTGGATTGAGGAGCCGATAGCACATTTTGTGCGTTCTTTTGGAGGAAATCCATCCATCCATACATACATAGATGCAATAGTGTGATTATATTTGAAAATTGTAACTCAACTTTATAAAAACAAGTTCGGAAAACAAAAAAAAAATAATTCACCGTGCGTTGATCCTTTGGTGGCGGCAAAAGCTTCTTTACTACGATGAAATAATGTTATAATAAATGGTGGAGGTGCCGGGTCTTGATTGTTCAATCTCTCTAGGGGGGGGGGGCCCATCCCCCTTTACCCTCAGGGTCATCAAACATATTCAGTGTCTTCTTTGTTGAAGGGCAATGCCAGAAAACAAAAGCCTATGTCAATCGGACATCGTGTTCGATTTTTACCCAGAGACGTGACACTCGCACAGACGAACAGCAAAGTGGAGTTGGAAATAAAATCAATGGGATTTGCAAGATATTTGTGATCTTCAACAAGTATAACCCATATATATATATATTGTTTTAAATTGTGACTATAGTTGATAACTAATAACTATATTAAAACCTACTTGTCCAACTGCTAAGTGCAGACTTGAAGACGTATGTCGACGACATGTGCCCTTTGCTTTGTACGCATTAGTCACAAGTGTGCCCGTCTTACCAGAGTCATCAATATCAGCAGGTTGCATGGAGAGGTGTGACATTCAAGAGATTGTTGGTGTTTACAGTTTGTTTCTAATGCCAACCACTTCGAGGTTGAGCAGAGTTGGAATGTCACTCGCTCTTCTCCAGCGTCCTCGGACCGGACGACATGGAGGTGGCTTACTTGAGGCTTGGGTTTCGCTGGCATCTCGTACGCACACTTATCTACTCAATGGCAAAGTTAACTCACAACTGGAGTGATAAATTAAAGAATTTTTAAGGATGTGTTAATTGAAAAATTAATTACTTCGCTGGATAAGGCAACCAATTGAAAAATTGTAAACATAAACTTCTGCAAATCGCCAATGAGAATTCGGTTATCTCTGTGTTCCAGTGACTTTTTCAGGAATCAATTAAACATTTTTGCGGGGTGGCTGATTTATAGTTAATTATAACTCTGCGTGTATTATGTACTCTTCTGAGAATAGTTTTAGTAAATCATTTTTATAGCCAACCTCATAGCCAATCATCCATGCGGTTATCCTGCAATAATAGACAAAGTATACAAAGATAAAACATGACAAATTCGAAATCTTGGGAAAAAAACTTTATTGAAGTACCCTTTATTAAATTACTGTGATTAGAAGCAACTGTTGTGATTTTTTTAGGAAAACCAACTAACAATTTATTGTTAGAGGTTCACTCATCAATATAATAATAGTAATTATAATTATAATAAAAATAATAATCAAACACACCATTAACTCATCTAGTCAATTGTCATAAACACAGGCGGCGCAATATGACCTAACCGGTTGAAGCGCCCTAGTTTCTCACGTCGTCGTCGTTCACTCGTCAATTATTTGTCATATACCACCATTAAGTTGACAATCATCGTATAGTGTACATCAGGGTAGTGTTTTATCCCCCAGATTATGCCTATTAGGCGTACACCAGGGTAGTGTGCTATCCCCTAACCTGTATCTCGCGATCACAGTGACCAACTTAACGCTGAACAATCTATGAGTGAAATCAACTTCATTAATATCTAGTGAAGAGATCCCCCCAGCTAGTAAACCTGGTACGAGAGGGTGTTGTTTTATCCCCTAACTATCCCATTTCGAATGTACCATAATTGAAAAAACGACCTTTCACCTGCTCGAGCTGGTCCCGTTAGAGGTGCGCAGCTCTGCCCAGCGCAAATAGAGAAACTGCTTGGGTGTCCCGTGCAGCTAGCAACAATTATATTTCGCAACTTCTCTGGACAGAGATGAAATTTATTGGTTTGGATAATTTTGGGAAACACCTGTTTATGTCGCTGTGTGAAATCTTCTTGCAAACAGGTTGGCTGGGACGAGTGGGAATCTTACGGTGTGGTGTGAGTTATGCTGTGTTGCGCGAGTATGTTATGTTGGGTGAGGTAGGCCTGTATGTCGGGGGTTGTGAAACTTGCGACGACCGGCACTCGAACCCAGTTCACTCACATGTTATGTGGTCGCTTGGGCTGTCGTTGTCATTCCGCAGGGTTTACACTTAGAACATCTAATCATCAAACATACCTGCATTAACTCTTCTAATTTACTTTTTATTCCAGGCGGCGCATATCCTACCGTTTGAAGCG
This sequence comes from Sweltsa coloradensis, assembly GCA_024449915.1. Lineage (NCBI taxonomy): Eukaryota > Metazoa > Arthropoda > Insecta > Plecoptera > Chloroperlidae > Sweltsa > Sweltsa coloradensis. The sequence continues at coordinate 43,222 of JAMZAV010002810.1, read as the reverse complement.
CCCTAGTTCTCACAAAAAAGAGAGCAAGATTTGGATATTGTTGGTACTTTGGTTTAGGTAACCGCACTTCTCACAAACAACAATTGATTGGTATTTTACAGTTCACAGACATTGTTTTGTATATAAAACACAATTACGTATTAAAACTAAACAGATAATGTTATTCAGTATTGTGTTTATTTATCACTAGATAATCTTTTATTATTTTGAAGAGTTTTAAACGGGGTTTGAAATCTAATAATCGCATTAAATTAGGCATGCATAAATAAGATTAGGTCTAGAATGCATTCCTGAATCGAAGACTTGATTTCAAACTTAAGGGGAGTCTTAAGGCAAGTCTAACAAAATTAAATTTTGAACACTGAATTAAAGAAATTTTGTTACAGAGAGAGATTGTTTTTACAAATGAATGATTAAGAGCGATTACTCTGATATAAATTAGATAACTATATCTTTATCGATGAGCTTGACATTGTTCAAATAAATATTTGATTCATTGTTTAATGTTACCATGCTGAAGTAGAGAAATTATTTTGTAAAATAATGTCATAATTGTTGTTCGGCGTGTGCACTTGCTGTGGGTACCTGAAACATCTTGATGAAGCAATACAACAATAATTAGAACTAGTAGCCTGGTGCAGAAGTAAGGACAGCTGCACTTGTTGAGTACCGTGTCCAATCATTCATCCCAGTCACGCGAACATTCGCCGGACGTAACTTCTTTCTCAGCCACCTCTTAATATATCTTAATATCGTTGGCTCATTACAGATGCGATGCATTTTACTTGTGAGGAGATAAATTAGTATTATGTGGTCTCCTTGTTGTATGGCCAGGATGACGTTTAGAGGCTCATGTTGAATGATGGCTCTATCCTGCAGTTGTGGTTGCACTTCTTACCAGGAAACAACCTGCTAATCTAAAATTAGTCATTCACGCTTTTTAAGTTAGGTAAACATTATTCAATATTCAACTTTTTTATTTTTTATTTATGGGTTTCTATAAAGCATTACAGAATAATAATAATATTATACAGTTTACGTATAAAATGCTTGATGCCGACTGGACAAAATATAGGCCTATGTAAATAAATATACTAATGTTTTGGTCAAGAAAATGATGTCACCAATGGTCTTCTTTTTCTGGTCAAAGCCAAAATCTCATTGATTAGTACAACTAAATCAAATATCTTAGTAGGTTTTAATTAGTAAAAGCTATCGACATGCAATAAATCAAGTAGGTATTTATGATAACCTTTTTTCATTAATATTTTTCAACATTTTTGTTTATATATTTAATACTTTATATTAGTATTGTGTTATTGGAATTATCCTAATATTACGTTTATTTAGCCTTTATATCAACCTGTGACACATTCTTATGTGTTAAAATGATAAATAAATATACCCATGAAGCTTGACGCACTCTGTTATTGCCAAGAGGAGGCCACTTGGCTCACACTGAGGATGACTGTTCTATAATATAGGTAAGCACGACCAGGCAAACTAGAAGGGCTCAATGTCATCGCGACCTGATGGGTTTTGCAAGAGTTTGTGCATAACCTTGCACCTTCACATCACACGCAAGAGACTGTTAGTGTTCTATACCCCCAGATTACATGCGCTTTCTAGGCAAACTCGAACTCATGACCCCTCACCTGATGTTCTACTCCTGCAGCGGGCGCGGCGAGCTTCAGGATAATATCAGGACCCTCCCTCTCTCCTAGTCCTGGACATCAGAGGTTCACACAGTAATGAGCTGGTGTCTTCTCTGATGATGGCATCAGCTCAATTCTTTCAGCCAATCAGTAGCGACAATCTTCAGTCCAGAACCGAAACTGTTACTTTGTATAACTGCTCTTGTTGTGGCTATCAAGACAACTGTTTATGGTAACTGTCCTTCATCGTATATCAGTAAGATAGACGTCAAATAAATAAATAAATAAAGTTGGCATACCTATGTACAAGTATTTAAACTTATCACTACGAGAACAGTTTAATTTATATTGATTGATTTATCGATGTTCAAATAATTACAAAAAATTTCCACATAATAAACATTACTAACTTTTTTGTGCAAACACAACTTATGACGCGTCGTGTATTGCCTGTCAGGGGCTTAGCGAGGGGGGGGGGGGGGGCGGGGGGCCCGAACCCCCCAAAAAAATCAGAAGAAGGGCTATAATAAGACTAAATAGCATTATGTACTATGTGGCAAGATTTTGCAAACTGAAAGTGTGTGGAACTTCACAATTTTATAAATTATCGACAAAAGAACTAAAAAAACTAATAAAATGTCTATTTGCAATGAAAGAAATCAATTTTTCTGAAGCATCCCCCCAGACCCCCCATTGTACCAGGTTACGTACTTTTCCCGAAATGATAGTTTTGTTTGCAGTTCTACAAATTTATTAATGTAAACCCCAAAATTCCTCCCCCCCCCCCCCCCGAATTAAAATCCTGGCTAAGCCCCTGATGCCTGTTCAATCTTGTAATTGCCCACGTGTTTGTGAATCCTGGAAGGAATATTCCTAACTGGCGGTGTATGTATATCACCATCGGTAGCAAAGTGTTGTCTGTTACCTCTCTGTATTTAGACCTGGAGTAACGTATTATCTACCTGCGATGTGTAGCATATAGTTTGACTGCGTGAAGCAACATATCGACCCGGGTGGCAGGTGAATCCAACAACAAAGACAACCGCTCTTTTATAAGGGCACACAAGCTCAGCATACAGCAATTTATTGTCGATACAGCAAAGGTCAACTGAAAATAATATCCTTCAAATTTATTACAACGGTTCAAAATGTTTCCGGCGTAGTATTGTATCTCTCAATTTAGAATCGATGAAAACCATAAACATTTTACAAATTCCGCGGTTAAATCAAAAGGCTAAGATTCCTGCTCTATGATTCTAACGCAACAATAGAAAATGTTAACAAAGAGTTTTAATTTTTTGTCAGAGTTGAAAAACAAGTTATATTTAAAATTTGATGATTCGACAAGTTTGGAAAAGTACCGATTTAGGTTGGTTAGTGCTAGTAAGACTCGTAAGTCGTAAGTGTGAGGTCACTGTCAGACTTCCAAGACAACACCTCCAATAATAAAATTTTGACTATTGCAGTTGTTAAAATGTTCGTAAGTCAATCTTTCGTCGATATTGTTATTTGTTCAGGGCAGATGTATCCATCCTAATGATCTTCATGATGGCACCTCGTACCCTCATGAAATTTTTTTATTGTTCAGGAACACATTCATTAATTTAATGTGTCTCGAGGATGGCAGAAAAGAGCAGAGCTCCAAACACACTTGATGACTGCCAACCTTGTAACAAAAAAATAAATAAACAAGAAATATCAACATTGTAACAATCATTATCATTATGTACATTAATCAATGAAAAGTAACTATAATTAATTAACGGTGTGCTTTGTGCTTAGGGCAGATTTGAAAAGGAAGATCATTCACTACATCAGTCCAACTAAGACATCCTGATATCCTCATGATCTCCGCTGTACTCATGCTCAAACATCATGAAGCTTGCAACAGGTCTCCTTAGCCTCAGCTCAGCCGAATGAATGCATGAGTAGATTCCTCTCGACAAGCCAGGCATGTTATTAAATCACGAGATAAGATACTTGCTAAGTGACAGCAAAAAACCAGTTCCCTAAACTTCACTATTTCGAATATCCAGCAGATTGGCCCTAGTGTAGGCAAACACGTTCACAGTCCTTGGTTACACAGTTCACACTTAATTAATTGTTGCCAACAATGTTAGAATGCATTTTATGGTGGTCTCTTTAAAATAATATAAGGATGTTTGCAATGTTTGCAACAATTTGATCAGCACCTGAGGGAATGTTTTGTACTAACTAGATCTTGTAGAATACTGGAATACCAATAATTGTGGGGTAAACATGACACGCTGCCCGGTGTAAGCCTCTTCGGTTGACTTATCATTAGTAATTCCTTAGTAAGTGAGTGAAGCTAGGAAGGAATGTCCTGAGCTGTTGTAAGACTCAGTCCTATCAGTCGACTATGACTGAGGAAAACCCTGCACCGAAATAGTAATTTCAGTTTGCATGTATATGCAGTAGGAGGCCTATACAGCATTATTTTTAATTTGCATTTGCATTTGTTAGTATAGTAGATTTTCAAGCTGTCATTTAATCTAACTTCTATTATAATATTGCATATTAAAATATTATTTAATTACCACTATAATATTAGCTTAAAACACTGTTAGCCTACGTATTGACTGTTGATCTATGGCAATTATATTTGGTTTTTTAGTATGACATTTGACAACAATAACAAGTACATCTGTCATCACCCGAAAGACCGGGTTTTCCTTGTAAATCTCAAATGTTTTCCTCAGTCAAAATAGTGACTTCATTATTGATTAGCATGATTGTTATAAAACAACAACCTTCATTGGGCAAACTTGTCAATCTATCCTTGTTAGCTACCTGAAGAGGGTCCCAACATTGTGCATTCCCACTGCAGAGTGTGTATCTCATCCAGAGATAATGACATGGCCGAACTAACCGATCTATCAATGAGAGTCTTCTAATTACCGGCTCTACAAGTCGAGACGGAGGCTAGCAACCAGAAGAATGCGAAGCGGAGTGATCGAGCCGCTGTTAATGTATTGGACCGTCTGGGGGAGGGGCGAGGAGGGGGGGGGGGGCGAGGGGGTCTGAATGAATTAACATTTATGAATGGCTAATATTCTAGTAATGGATCTATTTGTAGTAAGAATTCTGTATGAATGAATATTACGCACTGGACACGTGGTTTACTAGACACGTGGTTTACTAGACACGTGGTTTACTAGACACGTGGTTTACTAGACACGTGGTTTACTAGACACGTGGTTTACTAGACACGTGGTTTACTAAGACACGTGGTTTACTAAGACACGTGGTTTACTAGACACGTGGTTTACTAAGACACGTGGTTTACTAGACACGTGGTTTACTAGACACGTGGTTTACTAAGACACGTGGTTTACTAGACACGTGGTTGAATGGACACGTGGTTTACTAGACACGTGGTTGAATGGGCACGTAGTTGAATATACACGTGGATGAATAAACACGTGGTTTAATGGACACGTGGTTTACTAGACACGTGGTTTACTAGACACGTGGTTTACTAGACACGTGGTTTACTAGACACGTGGTTGAATGGACACGTGGTTTACTAGACACGTGGTTGATGGACACGTGGTTGACTAGACACGTGGTTGAATGGACACGTGGTTTACTAGACACGTGGTTTACTAGACACGTGGTTGAATGGACACGTGGTTTACTAGACACGTGGTTGACTAGACACGTGGTTGAATGGACACGTGGTTTACTAGACACGTGGTTGAATAGACACGTGGTTTACTAGACACGTGGTTTACTAGACACGTGGTTGAATAGACACGTGGTTTACTAGACACGTGGTTTACTAGACACGTGGTTTACTAGACACGTGGTTTACTAGACACGTGGTTGAATGGGCACGTGGTTGAATGGACACGTAGTTGAATGGACAAGTGGTTGAATAAATGACTAGACACGTAGTTGAATGGACACGTTGTTGACTGTACGCGTGGTCAAGCCCGACAACAAGCGCACCTCGGTTTCTGTAGCAAGTGTTTTACAAGCCTTGTTGTTTACAAGAGCAACGCAGATTAATGCTCGTCTATTTGTCTTGTCAGTCTTCGCTGACCTCTCATCTGTCTTGGATGTTTAGGACTTCGCTGAAATAATAATTAGATTTAATAGAAGTAAGGAGACCAGTCCAGGTTTTATTCGCCCCTATACTGAGGATAGTCGAAGGAATGTCCTGTAGGAGGCCGGCAACCGATAGAAGTAGTTGCAGTGGAGGTTCGACCCCTGTCTCTCCACCCTACCAGGGGCGGGGACGGGAAGACAGAGGTGGCTCATGTGGGAATCTCTCTTAGTCACGGGTTCGAACTTCGAATCCCCCCTAACTAAAAGTACCTTTCTTTCGGAATAACCATCACCCTAGTAAACTTAACTAATCACCTAAAGAGGGTTGTTCCTGGTAAATCTGATGTATACCCTAAAGAGGGTATCGAACCTGCCTTTTAGTCTGCCTATGTGCAGACTTGGATTTCTAAAAAAATTGGTGTTTTTCAATTTCAAACAATTCTAAAATTGTGAATTAAAGTTTAATTTATTTGCGGTATACTCACTTTTCAAGACGTTTCCTAAGAAACGGTTCTCTTAGAATTGGATCAGCTATTTGTAAACAATTAGATTAGAAATTTGTTCAGCTCAGTAAGCAACACGACATCGAAGAATTGAGCCCCGCTATTCTAAGCTGGGAGAGTCGGGAACAAGGGACAGGGAGCATCCAGTCTTTCTTCGGGAACAATGTCACAAGGCTCGGTTCTTAGGACGAGCGCAAGGACACGAGTTGGGGTATTAATGGGGTTAAAGAAAGACGGGTCAATTGTATCAGAGTAATTGTGGCTTTTCACTGAGTACTTCACCTGTGGTGTGTGGCCCTTCAGAGTTGACCATTTCCAGGAACTGGTCAAAACATTGGAAGCCAAACATTCGCTCTGAGAATAGTGTTTTGTTGTCCCCTGGGTAGATGACTTGTAATGATTACAGGTGGACATCATGGGGTCCTGTGATTACAACCGAACCTGAAGAATCAGGTCAGACGCTGTTGTTCAGAGAGCTATTACTGAGTGGACACAGTGCAAGGCAGGTGTATTGATGAACATAGTTGTTGGGGTGAAATGACGCGAGAAACACGGCTCTAATCTCAAGTCCTTTCTTATTTTCTACGAGAAAAGAAAACGGTCTTGAAAGGCAGTCTTTTTATAACTGTGCCTTTAGTGTCACTTTATTACCTGTTTCTTGTGTTGTATCTTTTTATAACTGTGCCTTTAGTGTCACTTTATTACCTGTTCTTTGTGTCGTACGGGATACACAGTCGAGTTCATGAACAGCACAAGAGGTCGTATTTATTTAGTAGGCGGTGGGCGGAAATCAGCCAGTCAAATAATTGTGCAAATATCTTCAGCGGTTTTGATTAATCGAGTTTTGCTGTTGTGCCAACTGAAACATCAGAGCAATAAGGAACCAAGGACAAGAGGAGATTAAAACATTGACCGTTTGCAAGAATGGATTATTGAAACCTCAAGCCCATTCAAAATATATTTGATTTTTCTTGATTTTTTTTTTCAACTATTCCTGGAGAATTATATAATACTTTTTCGGCTTTAAACACAACAATTTGATACACTGCCATTTCACCAAACATTTATTTGTAAATGCATTTATATATGACAACACTGCAATTAAGAGTTTAAACATTTAAAAAAAAAACGTAGAACCGTCAGTGCATTGAAGTATATTGCGTGGTTATTGGTAAATGGAATTATACTATATTTATAATATTAAAGGTATCATGCAACCTGTTACCAAAATATAAAATTAGATTCATTAGACGAGTGAGCGTAGCGAACGTAAGTCTTTCCTAACGCTATACTCGATCGGGCCTTGGCCGTGAGCATTGTCTGTTAAATGTCTGTCTGTCTGTTTGTCCGGGCTCATACGGCCGAACGACCAAATAGATTGAGCTGAAATTTTAAACAGACATCCGTGAAGAGGAAACTTAGACCTGCTAACAAAATGAGCGCAATCTGTTGCGATTTAAACCTGCAAGAAATAAAAAACTGAAAACTGAAATGTATAGGAATTATTTTAACGACTGTGGTTTTCATTTTGAAATAATATTTTTTGTTTATTTTTTACCTGGCTGTGAAATGCCGTGTCTAAGGTTAATCGAATGTTGGACGTCAAGGTACCCCCAAATTCCGCTCGCAGATTGAGTAAACCTTGCAATATTTTCACGTATTTCGTAGTGGCTATGTTTTCCATAGTATTGTCACAGATGATGGACTACACTGCGTTATAAACATTTCAAAACATGTTAAATAATTTAAAAAATACAATCCAGAAATTACAAAATCTTTCCCGACTATTGAACCCACGTCTCTCACATTTCGGCTATAAGGGCGCTTTAGCCAACTCGACTAGGGAAACGCCAAAGTCGTTGTTAGATGATTGAGAAAGTCATGTGTTGAGTACGCGGGAACATTTGCATTTAAGTTTGATTATAATACTCGTATAAATAATATGGTATTTAAGTTTAGGTCATAGTTTGGGCCATAATGCTCCACTGTAGCCTATGATATGCTAGGGAGGCCTAAGGTAGGGGGAAGAAAAGTAGTGTTACCGGGTACTCAACACATGGCTTACTCACTCGTCTAACAACGACTTTGGCGTTTCCCTAGTATACACAATTTTATTATTTCACTGCAATTCAAAATGTCTCATACAGTTATACGATATTTGACAGCTATTTATTTATCAATAAACAATTTAGATCGGAAGTTGACCCATATCACCCATCAGTGTGTAATTCTTTGTTGAACTACAGTGTGTAGCCTAGCACTGAACGGTGTATAGCTTCATGAAGAGAAGATGAAAAGACTGTGATATCTGCAGCATCTCCGGCTACTGGACTTGGTACAGAACTGGATAGGTGGGTGAAAATGCAAATATGGGATCCAAGATCCACGACAATGTTATATCGTAATAAACTCTGTGCATCTCATTACCTTGGGCACCGCCTCCTACTCTGATACTCGACGCGCGAGGTTTCCGTGTGGCCGTGGTTAGGGCACGCGGCCGGTGGACGGCAGGTGGATGGATGACCGGTATAACTCCTTGAAGAAGAAGAAGAAGAAGAAGAAGAAGAAGAAGAAGAAGAAGAAGAAGAAGAAGAAGAAGAAGAAGAAGAAGAAGAAGAAGAAGAAGAAGAAGAAGAAGAAGAAGAAGAAGAAGAAGAAGAAGAAGAAGAAGAAGAAGAAGAAGAAGAAGAAGAAGAAGAAGAAGAAGAAGAAGAAGATCTTCTTTAAGACGGCACCGGGTTGTTTAGACAAACAAAACCTACAATTAAAAATGTTCCTCGCCTGTTCTTGCATTCATTAGTTGTGAAATTTTACTGGTCACTTGATTTATAAAACTTTCAGGGGTTTCTCCTGATCCCCATGGTCTCCAAATACATTCCTTTCATCCTTGTTTGTGGTCAATGTCAACACAAAAGATCGTGAGGTCTTGGAGGTCATGTTCGGTTTTTATCTGGAGCCGTGATAACACACTTAGACGGACGGCAGGCTCGAGCTCTGGTGGTCGTCGTCGGGGACCCTTACTTCTTGACGACTTCCCCGACGATCCGACGACCATGACAACACGAACGACGACAAATACGATGACGACCACGACGTGAGAACCTCCCTTTACCCGTGTCTGGTCTGACCATGGCATGAGCCCCTCCTCCCAATATCCCCAAGGCTAGAATGGTGCAATATGACATAACGGTTGACGCGTCCTTTATCAAAATAAACTAAAAAACACCATATTTTCTTTAGTTTGTACCTAGTTATTTCCGTATGTGTTGATGGACACCCTGGCCTAAACCACTTCGAAGTGGCCAACATGACCAGCTGCCAGCACTCACACAGCCTGCACACCTTGCAAGTCTTGGCAGTGTCTTAGCTTGCCACCATCCATAAACTTCAGATCTCCCTCAAGGTGAGTTACACACACTCTCGCGATGACCCTCGCTGCACATTAGACGCTGGTCGCCGCCAAGGAGTGGATGCTCAGCCTTAGGGTCCTGTCTGTCTGTCGGTCGGTCGGTCCTGACTCGAGATGATATCTAACCTTGTCTTGAGTGTGGACCCAGAAAAGAGGCTGCATGAGAAAGAAGCGTATTTGAGAATCGTCTATACTCTTCACCGTTTCAAACATAGCCTTTCAAATTAAATTAATAAAACAATAAATAAAATTATAATTAAACATATAATTTGAAATACCGTTACAAATAATAAAACTAAAAACAACAAAAATAAGCTGAGTGTTGCGTAAGCGTGAAATGTGATAGTTGTCGGTTTAGCTTTTTCGAATTTGTTTCTTATTCGTTAATTTTGTTTTAATTTCTAATTCAAATAATTATGAATCTCATTTTTCATATACTTTCGTTTAAATTTATTTTAATATAACCTTACGAGTAGCCTACAATAATGCTACTACACTATATAAATTATGAAAATTGTAAAATTACTTTTTATTTGTTTGTATGCAATTATGTATTTCTAGATGTGACGCATGTGATGTACCTTTAACCGTACATCATATGCTAGCAGAATGTACCATGCCTTACGAACGCAATTAGATCTCTCCCAATCATATGCAGAACTTCTATCATACTATGATAACGGTGACAAACTTTCTAAATTTCTCATCCAAAGTAATCTATTTAACAAAATTTAATTCACATCACACATAATTATTTTATTTATTTATTTTCATTCATATATTTTATTTTTTGCTATTGCTATCATCATCATCATCATCATCATCATCATAATCAATTTATTTTGTTATTTATACACTTAGAAAACAATTAATCATCAAACACACCATTAACTCATCTTATCAACTTTCATTATCACAGGCGGCGCAATATGACCTAACCGGTTGAAGCGCCCTAGTTTCTCACGTCGTCGTGATTTTATTGTGTTTATTTATAGGGTAAATAAGAAAACATATAAATAAGTTTGTTTGATGTGGTAGTTGTGTATGTTGTGGTATATCCCTGATTAATCAACAAGCTTCTCTCAGTGGTTGACGAAGACGGATGATGTTGTGAAGTGTCCGACATCGCAATGACTCGGCAATCCACGGCTGCACTTCACGATTAACCTCGTTTAAACTCTCATTAAACACCAACAATAGCGATAAGTGGCGGTAGCCGATGAAATTAAACCAGTTGAATTATGATTGGTAACCGTTGAATGTGAACTAGTCACAATGTTCATTAAACGTAGGCGAGGCGTACGATGAATAAAACTATTTGTTTTCTCCCCCCCCCCCCTACCTTCACACACCCCCGGGCTAGAGGGAGGGGGGGATCACATTTTTCCTCTGTAAAGAATGTGAAGAGGTTAAATCTTTGGTTAACTCGGGACCATGCGAAAAGAAACCAACAAAAACCTAAAAAACACTCACCAATGAATAGACAGGCGAGACAAAAAACGCTACAGGTAAAATCAGCGTTGTACTATCGGAGTTGAAAACAATGTCTGTGGTGGGCGCACCTGGGAAGGCTGGAGTACACAAACAAACATATGATACCGTGATACAGGTTATTATCATTAGTGCATGGGGAGGTGGGGTAATTACACCAGGAAGATGGATTCAAATTAAAAGTGTTTGGATGTTGTCGCGTCACGAACAACTGGACTGGAATATATTAACCTGTTGCCTGACTGATTAATATATCATAAGAAGCGTAAGAGAAGTTGGGCCTCGTAGTTTAAATCTTGTCGCAAGATTGTAGCCAACATACTTTGTAGTAGGAAACCTGCCCCTCCTCAGGGTACATCATGTAGGGGTAGTTCTTCGGAGGGAATGTCTCACAGACAGAACAGAGAAACACAGGGGGGATGTCAGTAAGGATTGCCGGTACACGGGATTGTCCGACAGACCTCGTGTGATAGAATCATTCCACAACGTAATAATATATTCGTTTATCTAAAAAGCTTGTCTGCATCGAAAAGCAGTCGCGATTATTTAAATATTACAGACAATGCCTCTGCAATAGCATATGCAATAAACATTTTAATACTACTACAGCACATTGCGTAATTTTGATAAAATCCAATAAACCCAACAAATATTTTTGACTGCAGAGCATATTTATTTATCTTGCATGCATAAAATTACGTGAGATGATGTGTATGTCGTTCACCTAATAATTTCGTTTATGTTCGAGCAAAATGTTACGTTTGGAATGCTTTTTCAAGATACATGTGCGAAAACATGTAGTTTGATTTCTGAAATATAAGTATGTTAAATTATTGTTATTTTAAATTCTTACAACCCGGTATAGCTGTATAGTTTTCTACGTAAAATTGTAAATGAACGCCCCCCCCCCCCTGTGCATTTATTTGATTCTTGATCTATTTGATCTTCTGCTGTTTCTGCCCTTGGAACGATAAAATATAGTTTATTCTATGTTTTATTAGGGACAATAATTCACATCAAACACATTTCTTTAATTTCTTTATTTCCATTTCAATAAATAACTATTGTTTAGCTATTACGATCATCACCATCATTTTCTTTTCTTATATATCATTTTCTTTTCTTATATGTACACTTAAAACATAAAATCATTAAACACACTATTAACTCATATCATCAACTTATCACAGGCGGCGCAATATGACCTAACCGGTTGAAGCGCCCTAGTTTCTAACGTCGTCGTATGGAAGAAACGGTGATACTCTTCAGTTTTGTTAATTATCTGTCCGTACATCTAACAAAAATCGCGAAATAAGATATTTTTCCACATGAAAAAATCTGGAATCCAGGTTCAACATTTCGCCCACTAAGACCGTTCTTCTGTTGTTCATACCCCCGTCTGGGTCCGGGGTAGAATTGGCCCAGAGCATGGCTCTGCGATTCAAGAGAAAAAGTCCACCTCGCAAACATCAGCTAGTATGAAGGGTAGTATTTTACTTCCCGAAAATAGGGGCGAGCTCTGGCAATCGTCGTCGGTGACCTTGCCCCCTTCCCTTGACGACCCCTCGACGACGATGACGACAATGACACCACGAACGATGACGAAGACAATGACGACCGCGACGTGAGAACCCCCTTTCCTCCCCTTACCCGTGGCTGGTTCTGACCAGCATGGGCCCCTCCCCCCTTAGGTTAGAGTGGTGCATTATGACCTAACGATTGACGCGTCCTTAATCCAAATTAACAAAAAAAATCTGCTGTAAATAACAAGAACAGTATTTCAATATTCTTATACCAGTTCTGCTTGCTGAAACAATGAATACGCATTTGTTACATATAAGCTATTATAAACTAGCTAGCTATTATAAAAGTGCATAGATGCCCCTGCATTGAACTGGGGCGTCGAAATACCATAGTAATAAGGACTTGATAAATTATATTGTTAATTAATGCAATAATAATATTAATAAAAAGTAAATAATATGATAGCCATTCATCACAAGAAATATTGACCGCGATATTAAATTCCTTCAATTCATAAAATAACACAACATGCAACCAAACTTCTTCTAGAAAGTTGACAGGACTGACATTTCACAAATTGTGTAACCAGAAATGAAAATTCGCTATTATTTATCTCTTTTCTAGAAATATCTTCTAAAATGTCAGAGATATAGTTGAAATCTTTTTATAAGAACTGACAGGAGATAAAATATTTACGCATTTACGTTTCATGTGGCGCTACAAGTTGAATAATAAAATAATTGTAATATTTTAAGTGGACCGATGTCATGCACTTGAATTTCATGCCCACTTATCATATCATTCATCAGACAACACAACCGTCCGACGATGTGAATGAAAAGCGTCCCCGAACCAGCTAACTACGACTTACTTCCCTAATTACAGTTTAAACCCATTGAACCTCGAGACCGACCACAAATTGTAGTATGTTTTTGCCTCGCCTGATAGTGATAGTTTGTACGTGATGTCGTGAAAAAACTCGTCCCTCCAGTTATGATAGCACGCGCAGGTACCCGCTACTACCCGTTCTGCGCATACATCGCGCGCCACCAGCAAATTAATCTATCACGACTCGAAATGTGGTAGAAGTAGATTAGCTATTAAGATAGTTATTAATAGATAATGGAAGACTTAATGTTGGAGTCGTTTATGAAGAAGTGAAGTAGCTGTATTGGTACACGAGATGAGATGAGAAATGTAATCTTATGGGGGAAATTAAAACGGCAATTAATTGCAAAGTAAATAAAACAGATTTGATTAATTATTGAGAAAATGAGTTGTATGTGGAGTGGAGGTTTTCTCTGAAGGTCATTTAGATTTTTTAATGAATGAACTTGGGTGTGTAAGGAGGAAGCATAACCAATTAGCATACACGCATTGCGGTATGCGCCGACACGCGCATTCACCCTGGCCAGCACACGCACACTCGCAAGTGCATGTAGAGCAGGGGATATTAGAATATCAAAGCGGAACTGAAATATAATTAATTCGGGTTTATTTTAATGTACTAAAAACAATCCTTTTGTCGAGAAGAAAAATGTAAGGGTTTAATTATCAACAGTTAAACGTTGTCATGTAAAAAGAATTTCATACGAACCAATTAAATTTGTGTCTAAAGATGTGAATGAATTAGATTAAATACTTCTTGAGGCTAAATGAATAATTACGACAACATGAATCATCTTTCCAACATGTAAAACTAACTGGTTGGAATGTTTTATGTTACATTTCAAATTGCAATTTAAATCAACACGTGTAAATTAGAATTACTAATCATTATATGCATCATAAAAATCACGAAGTCTCAAAATAATGACATGTCCACCTATTATGGAGAATCACGAATTTCTACCCAGGCTACTGAGTTTTAAAATAATGTCAAAAACACAAAACGGACAGTTAACTTCAACACATACACCTGTAAAACAAAGACAATATATGCATGGATGTAGGCTATTTTAACAGATTTAGAAGTAAAATTCCACTTACATAATATGATATATAATATTTTGTAAAAGTCTTTGTAAAGACTCATCTCTTGTATAAACTTAGTTTCACAATACTAACCAAAATCAGAAATCGGAAATTATTCGGAAAATATATTTCATGTCACAAGTTGGGAATTAGTAAGAGGTGACATGGAGAAAAGAATGAATGTTAGGGTGCACCAAATAAGGTCACATTGAAAACGAGTTTGAAAATAAAGGAAATCAAGTTTTACAAAACGATCCCAAGTCTGACGAAAATGACGAGCGCAGAAAATCAGAGACCGCGATGAGTAAACCTGATTAATCTGACCACCGAGTTATCCGATCCCTCCTAGATGACCCAGACTAGACCCCGAGCTAACCGAACTAATTGTATAGTGGGCTGTTCTTTGATTAGAGTTAGAGAATGCACGTCAATCTACAAGCCGTAAACATATTCTAGCTGAACACCGCACTGAACATTATGGTGTGTTTACATATGCTTATTTGTATTTATTTTATTGTTTGTCCTTGTTATTACATTCAACAACAAGAAACGGCGTCGACGCTAGCAAATATTTTGCTAAAACACTTAAAATCTACGAAAAATCTCGTGCCGCGAAGATATAAATAATAAGTTTCATAAATTTCATTCTTAAATTGAACTGTTGTTATATTTTAACTAGGGGACAATGGTTCAGAGTTGTAATAACTAGGGAAACGCCAAAGTCGTTGTTAAACGAGTGAGTTAGCCAAGTGTTTTGACAAAACCGGACCGTCTGGTCACCTTACAGGAACTCACTCTGCTTGTCACAATAATTATTTAAATTGAACATTCAAAATGCGAATCGTATTCAAAACGTATTAGCGTGAAACATTAACAAATTTCCAAGATAAAACGAAATTACCTAATTTTTATTTCCCATTTAACACCCTCAAAAATAATATGTGGGTGTAAAAATATAAAAAAGTTAGAACTGACGGGTATCGAACCCCATCCATCCGTGCGGTAGGCTAAATGGTTACCACTAGGCCATGCACGCCACGTCAACCACGTCCCGCTAACTGCTACGAAACAAATGCCATTGATATTATTAAAAATCACATTTTTATTTATTGTAGGCTTAAATCGCAGTGGATCAAGCTGATTTTGTTAACAGTTCTTAGTAAACTCGTACCGGATGTCTGTTTAAAATTTCAGCGCAATCTGTTCAACGGTTCGGCTGATTTTCGACGTACAGACAGACAGACAGAATCACAGAATGAGAGCCGTTTGAGTTGAATGGAGACACTCAGTCGCTCCGCTCCCTCGTTTAATTATTACTAGGGAAACGCCAAAGTCGTTGTTAAACGAGTGAGTGAGTGAGCCAAGTGTTGAGTACCCGGGAACATCCCCTTTCCTCCCCTATACCTAAGGATCTAGCCCAGTATGAGGAATGATACCGGGTACTCAACACATGGCTCACTCACTCGTTTAACAACGACTTAGGCGTTTCCCTAGTTATATAATTGAACATTTGAAATGCGAATCGTATTCAAAACGTAACGTCCAAGATAAAATAAAATCACCTAAGTTTTATTTCCCATTTAACACCCCTCCAAAATATAATGTGGGTGTAAAAATATAAAAAAGTTTGAGCTAACGGGTATCGAACCCCAACCCTCCGTGCGGTAGACTAAATGCTTACCAATAGGCCATGCAAGCCACGTAGATATTGTCCCGCTAGCTGCTACTAAACAAATGCTATTGATATTTTAAAAATCACATTTTTATTTATTGTAGGATTAAATCGCAATGGATCTAGCTGATTTTGTTAGCAGTTCTCAGTAAACTCGTACTGGATGTCTGTTTAAAATTTCAGCCCAATCTGTTCAGCGGTTCGGCTGATTTTCGACGTACAGACAGACAGACAGAATCACAGAATGAGATCCGTTCGAGTTGAATGGAGACACTCGGTCGCTCCGCTCCCTCGTTTAACTAGGGAAACGCCAAAGTCGTTGTTAAACGAGTGAGTGAACCAAGTGTTGAGTACCCGGGAACATCCCCTTTCCTCCCCTATACCTAAGGCTGGATCTAGCTCAGTATGGAGAATTATACCGGGTACTCAACATATGGTTTACTCACTCATTTAACAACGACTTTGAGTTTTTAGTTTAAATTGAACATTCAAAATGCGAATCGTGTTCAAAACGTATTAGCGTGTAACATTAACAAATTTCCAATATAAAACAAATTCACCTAATTTTTATTTCCCATTTAACACCCCTCAAAAATAATATGTGGGTCTAAAAATATAAAAATTTTTGACCCAACGGGTATCGAAAACCAACCCTCCGTGCGGTAGGCAACGTGCTTACCAATAGGCCATGCACGCCATGTAGTTGTAGTCCCGCTAGCTGCTACTAAACAAATGCTTTCGATATTTAAAAAATCACATTTTTATTTATTGTGGGATTAAATCGCAATGGATCTAGCTGATTTTGTTAGCAGTTCTCAATAAACTCGTACCGGATGTCTGTTTAAAATTTCAGCCCAATCTGTTCAGCGGTACGGCTGATTTTTGACGTACAGACAGACAGACAGAATCACAGAATGAGAACCGTTCGAGTTGAATGGAGACACTCGGTCGCTCCGCTCCCTCGTTTAACAAACAAATGCAATAATACTATTGGTGTCAAATTGTGAAGATCGACAGTCCAATGCTTCTCGGATCAAGTAAATTTAGTTGCCCCGACGCCCCCCTTCTCTCTCCCCCCCCCCACTCCCTACTCTCATGGGTAACTATAATCAAGGATACCATAAAGAAAGAGAAAAAGTAAGAGGCCGTATACATTTTACGAGTCGAAAAAGCATTGAATAAGAATGGAATGTTTCTATATGTTTTTGGGTTTGTATTACCTTGTTGTAAAATGTCAGCAAAATCAGACTTATCAAACAATCAATTAATAAAAATAATAAAAATTAACTAGCTAAGTATACCAGGATAGGAGAGCCCACTGTAGCACACATGACCAATCCTGGAGAGATAATTTATTAATATGTTGTTTCTCAACTTTGTGGAAAGTAGATTTGAAATCATCTTCTGATGAAATAGCACAAACATTCGTCAGCAGTTTCGTACGTAGAGCGTATTCAAGCAATTCCATTTCGACACTTTAACTGCACTAATGGTGAATATTTACATATGCTTACACGCAAAAACATCTTTATATCTTCTGCTTCTTAATAAAACCATTGCTTTATGTCCTTAAAAAAACTTTAAGGCCATCTCCGCGGTCGTAAAGTGGGCCCGATAAAACACCCTCCAAGAAACTTCATTAAAAACAAAATCCTGCGGGGGAAGTGGCTTTCCTCCCCGACTGTACCCACTAATATAAAACACAAACATGAAATTTAACTTACCCCTAAATAAGCCGCAAATTTTCTCCCCCTCTTCGATATTTGCGCAGCTCGCCCGCGTGCACTTGTTTTACCAACGTAAGCCCGCCTCGCGGCAACCACAGCCCCTGTGTACATAACAGCTTCTAGGTTGGCACCAATGTTTGTTTTTATAATGAACCAAATTAGAAATACTACCATTTTAAAAACATTCATGCTGTTATAACGCGACATATCAGAAAATAATATTCATAACAAGAAAAATAACAAAACAATTATTATTCCTCCCTATGCCCGAAATGCAGCAGATTTTTTTCCACTTTTGTCCCAGCAATCAAGCATGAAATTTTCATTTTTCATCTTATAAAATATGTTATAACTAGACCATAATAAATTTAGCAAAATTGTTAATAATAACTTCATATTTTTTATTCGTGGCAATAATTAATATTGTCTAGACTCAAGAAATTCATAATGTAAAGAGTCTACAAAAACTAAACCAACTTTACTTGAAAATGATCATTTATATGACACTGATGGTCTTAGAAACCTAATTAGCAAATAAAAAGATTAAAATTGAAATTTCTCAAATCATATTTAGCGATGTAACAGTGTATGTATGTATGTATGTATGTATGTATGTATGTATGTATGTATGTATGTATGTATGTATGTATGTATGTAATGTATGTATGTATGTATGTATGTATGTATAGTATGTATGTATGTATGTATGTATGTATGTATGTGTATGTATGTATGTATGTGTTTATGTATGTTGTATGTATGTATGTATGTAGTATGTATGTATGTTGATGTATGTATGTATGTATGTATGTATGTATGTATGTATGTATGTATGGGTATGTAATGTCCGTGACCTTGGTATGAAGGGACCGGTGCTGTACGCACAGAGTACACACAGTCGGGACCACAGGACACTCTACCTGTTAATAACCGCTAATTGTTGTTGAAGGCTGCGTTACATGGCTAGGCACACTTGGGCACACACTGTTGCAGTCTGTGAGGGATATAGCTGGATCAGGACAGCAGGAGAGTGGAGCAGTGAAGGCTAGGCCACAGGTTGGCTAGGACATTAACAAACTAAATCATTGCACATTTACAGGAAATAAATCACGCATGCAATATAAATGTCAAAATTCTATAAATTTTTAGTGTTCTAGTTTCGAGATGTTAAAAAAAAAAATTATTTCTGGAAATATTTAATATAACATTTGACTTGTAACTGGGAAGTTGCAATCAACTAAGTGTATAAATTTATTTTGTTATTTATTTATACACTTGGAAAACAATCCAATCATCAAACAAACCTGCATTAACTCTTTTCATTTACTTTCATTCACAGGCGGCGCAATATGAGCTAACCGGTTGAAGCGCCCTGGTTTCTCACGTCGTCGTCTACTACGAGGCACTTCAGTGTAAAATACAATGTACTTGATGAGCACGAGGACAATAACACATTATACTCAACAGTTATTTGTATTGAACCGATAAAAAAACGAAAAACAAGTACTAAAAGAAAAAAGATTATAAATAATTGTTGACAATACACAGTTTAACTAAATTATACCTTGAAATGATTCATGGATGAGTAAAAATTTACTTAATCTCAATTTTATTCATCATTATACGAATCAAAAACCAAAAAAATGATATTGAAGTTTAATAATGCATATTATATTATTTATATTTTATATATTTCGTTTATTATATATTGATTTGTTATATATTATCATATTAGTTAAATTGTATCTCTGCGTATTTCGGGATAATTTTGAAAGTCGTAAGTAACAGTCTAATGTGACCACGACATTTTAAACTAGTATTATGTGTTGCAAGTTACCTTGAAGCCCACACTGGCACAGGCATGAAGATGTTAGCTGCACGCTACCTTCAAGCATGGAATGCGCATTACTCGCTTCAAGCAGTGATTACACGCCCTAGCTGGCCTACCCGTCCCCAACCTGCCAAATAATGATTTATTTCTCCCTAGGGTAGGCCCAGCCTAGCCCAGGTATACCCTATCTGCATAGCACGTATGCAGAACGCATTAAGCCTTTTAGCCCTATGCAAAGGGGCGCATTGTCCCTTTAAAAAACCTTTGACATTATACGTTTGAAGGTTCGCTACTAACTTCCCTCTCTCTCTCTCGCTCTCACACAAGTACGCATCTTCCATCTCTCTCGCACTCACATGCAGGAGAATCTACATACAATCTCCCTATATTCAAATTGAAGGTTTCAGTCTAACCATAAAATCTATAACGATTCATTGAATACATAAAAATGTCCGTTATAAGGAGTTCAACAGGTAGGAGACAGGTAGGCCACACGATGCGCGCGCACACACGGTGCGTACACACACGGCCACACGCACCGGCCACCACGAGAATCTAGGCCTCAAAACAACACGATCATCTCTCATTGAACATATCTTTTAAATGTGTATTCAGAGATATAAGTTTTTCATAGGGGATACAAGAAACACAAATGATTATAAAAATAATGTTTTTAAAAAAATTGGAAAAAAAATAGTTATACAGTAAAGTATTTTATATTTTCCACAGATCTAGGCAAAATATCACAAACATTATTCGAAAAAAAATTTCAATTGAAATTAATAATATTATTAATTCTTAAGAAGGCCTAATAGGCCCTACGCCAAATAACAAATTTTAAAAAATTACAAAATTTCTCACAAGAAAGTTATTTTATTCGTAATTTCCGTGATTTTTTGTTTCTGCTGGGAAATCTCTTTACATAGAAAATTTGATGTCTCTTTTTCGAGTTCAATTACTTATCTCTTTCTTTTTATAGGTTTTTACGAAAAAGATATTCCAAAATTTTTCAGTTGTCTTACATATTCATGTTCCTATATTTTATCATTTACATTAATCAAATTTGAGTGTCATTGTTATTTCATGCATAACGTTTCATGTTGATAGGCCTATATTAATAATAATTTTGGGTAAAAATATTTAAAATCAATTCCTAAGTGGAACGAAAGAGACATAGACTCTGTACCACAGACTTCAGCCCAAACACATCAACCCGGAAACGAAACTCAAAATGAGCATCGCCCCCCTAGTTTTTGCTCCCGAGTGTACCGCACATCTACATAAATTGCAATCTATTGACAAGGGTATATACGTCGCCATGCAAATGCCTCCATCCTCACGGATATTTATCTTGCTAGGATATTTGGAGCAGTCACCATTCATTCAATATAAGATGTAACCTTTTTTACATGGCCATTGATTCCGGCCCGCCATGCAAATAAGAAGCAGGCAATTTGAATAGGCCAGCCCCGAAGATGAGCTATGCAAAGCAAAGGGTTGAAAGGGTTTCACTACCGATAGATTGATTTTAGACCTAACGACTTGCATATATTTCATATTTCCTGATCAATGGAAGAGAAACGCTGATACCGGAAAACTAACGGTTTTCGCGCAGATCTTATTATATTTGATTCAAGATGGAGAGTGGCCAACCGTCTTTTGGCCGTGAAGGTATTTAAATTCGTCAAAGTGGCACGCCTGAATAGTTCGAGAGTTTGCATCTTGTAACGTTCTTTTTTAATGGGTAAATTCAAAATTACCCACGCGATCCGCGCGTGCGTCGAACCTTCAGTGGGGGGGGGGGGGGGGGGGGATTATTGGTGATAGAAAAAAAGGATTTAAAATACTCTTTTTCCTAATCTAAACACTAGCACGTTCGGTGCTGGAAATCAGTTATAAACTACGAAGATGATTTTTTATTTTTATCACAGAAGTGAAATAAAAAATTAACTGGTTTAAACCAGTTTGAAAAATTCACTAAAAACAAAATTAAAAAATAGTTCTTATCAAAAAGTTTAAAAAAACCGTATGCTCAGCTTAAAATATAATTTTTTTAAATGGTAATTTTGGTAACTAATTTTTTTCTAAGATTTTTACTGTTTTAGAAATGTTATTTAAAGTGTTTTTTTACAGAATTTTGGATTTTAAATCAAGCTTTATTTTAGGTAAAGATGTAAATTTGATGTACATTCCTAAAACAAGTTTTTTTCCGAATTTCTTTAATATTTTACAATTTTTGTTTCTCAAACAGTAGCAATATTATAAATATATTACTTTTCAGGGACCAACCAAATTTTTCCCATTTTTAGCTTTTTTTGCAGATGTGTATTTTCAATCTTCGCTAAGAAAAGGCACTTTTTGTCCAATTGGGATCGGGGAAAAAAAATTATGCACGAAAAAAATGGGGTCAAATTGAAAAAAAAACTTAATTTACCCTGATATAAATTCAGAAAGTTAATGTCCATGATCATCATTGAAATGGGTCTGAAAGGGTTAAACAATGTTAAAAAATTATTTTTTTATTATCAGCCCCTTTATTTTTACGAAATATCGTGATTTTTTCTGCTGGGTAATATTTCACAATTTAATAAAAAAAATTCACATTTCCTTGCACCCATGTCTATCATGATCCATTGCAAAAGAATGGCCATTGCATTAATATAACATCTTTCTATGGGTGCTCTACCCCTTACGTTCCTCCCCTTTGGAAAATATATAGTTATAAACTAACTAATAAACAACTTCATTATCACAGGAGGCGCAATATGACCTAACGGTTGACGCACCCATAAACCTTATAAACATTATCAAAACATCTATATAACCCCGTCTCCAGCCAGCAGCAGGTCGCTCTCTGGTTGTTTACCTGGCAGACGTCACACGGTCACAGTGACAGCGGGGGATTGTTTTGCTTCCTGATGTCGTCTGTCTAGACGTCACTGCACCCGGGGTGAGGGGTGCAAGCAAGCAAACAGACGTGTGTACACCGGGTAAGAAGAACAAGTCTGAGGCAACTTAGAGTCAGTCCACTGAGTGAAAACATGGAGCAGTTTATCTTTCCGGTGTACATGTTGACACTTCACTACTGTCTCTTGGTATACATTTCATTGTTTGGTTTTATTCTTTGTAGTGATTTGTATTTTTGTAACTGTCCATTTATAAATCCATATGCCTATGCCATGTGAAGTTTTCAATAATTATTGCATATGACACGAGTTTTTAATTTGGAAAGTCCATCAACAATTCAGGGTTTTAGCCTTGACAAATTCAATGTAGTTACATTTTCTTCAGCGAAAGAACTCATGTATTGTCTTGGTGAACGCTAATGTGCTCATACAATTATACACTTTCTGTTACAGAACACCTAGATGCACCTCCAGCCAGCCAGCGTCTCACCAGTCACACACACGTCCTAGAGGGGACGCCTGCCAAACTCGTCCCTCCCAACTGAACCAAGGCTCCACGATAGGACCCTCAGACAAGACAGACGTGCAGCTAAATGAAAGGTGGGTTTCTTGTTGGACCATCACGTATTGCATGGGATGAGCTGCCAACACTGCCTTTCATAGGTCTGGTCACGAGGACGCGTGAGTGTGCGTGTCCTGCTTGTATGGGCTACTCCCATCCAGCCACTAGCTCACTCTACATTGTCTTTTACAAGTAGTGAGTTGTGAGTAGTGAGAAGTGAGTAGTGGGTAGTGAGAAATGAGTAGTGAGTAGTGAGTAGTGAGTAGTGAGTAGTGAGTAGTGAGTAGTGAGTAGTGAGTAGTGAGTAGTGAGTAGTGAGTAGTGAGTAGTGAGTAGTGGTAAAACACTGCCTTTCATAGGTCTGGTCACGAGGACGCGTGAGTGTGCGTGTCCTGCTTGTATGGGCTACTCCCATCCAGCCACTAGCTCACTCTACACTGTCTGTTAGAAGAAGTGAGTAGTGAGTAGTGAGTAGTGGGTAGTGAGTAATGAGTAGTGGGTAGTGGATAGTGGGTAGTGAGTAGTGGGTGGTGAGTAGTGAGTGAGTGAGTGAGTGAGTAAGTAAGTAAGTAACTAAGTAAGTAAGCGAATGAGTGAGTAAGAGAGCAAGTAAGTAAGTAAGTAAGCAAGCAAATGAGTGAATGAGAGAGTAAGTAAGTAAGTAGGTAAGTAAGTAAACATGTAAGTAAGTAAGTAAGTAAGTAGTAGCGAATGAGTGAGTGAGACGGAGTAGTAAGTTAAGTAAGTAAGTAAGTTAGTAAGTAAGTAAAATATAAGTAAGTAAGTAAATAATTAAGTAAGTAAGCGAATGAGTGAGTGAGAGAGTTAGTGAGTGAGTAAGTGAGTAAGTGAGTGAGTAAGTGAGTAAGTGAGTGAGTGAGTGAGTGTGTGAGTGAGTATGTGAGTATGTGAGTATGTGAGTATGTAAGTATGTAAGTATGTAAGTAGGTAGGTAGGTAGGTAGGTAGGTAGGTAGGTAGGTAGGTAGGTAGGTAGGTAGGTAGGTAGGTAGGTAGGTAGGTAGGTAGGTAGGTAGGTAGGTAGGTAGGTAGGTAATTAAGTAATTAAGTAATTAAGTAATTAAGTAAGTAAGTAAGTAATTAATTAAGTAATTAATTAAGTAATTAATTAAGTAATTAATTAAGTAATTAATTAAGTAATTAATTAAGTAATAATTAAGTAAGTAAGTAATTAAGTAAGTAAGTAAGTAAGTAAGTAAGTGAGTAAGTGAGTTAGTGAGTGATGTGAGTGAGTGAGTGAGTGAGTGAGTGAGTGAGTGAGTGAGTGAGTGAGTGAGTGAGTGAGTGAGTGATGTGATGTGAGTGAGTGAGTGAGTGAGTGAGTGAGTGAGTGAGTGAGTGGTGAGTGAGTGAGTAGTGTAAGTAAGTAAGTAAGTAAGTAAGTAGTATGTAAGTAAAGTAAGTAAGTTAGTATGTAAGTAAGTAAGTAAGTAAGTAAGTAATTAAGTAATTAAGTAATTAAGTAAATAAGGAAGTAAGTAAGTAAGTAAGTAAGTGAGTGAGTGAGTGAGTGAGTGAGTGAGTGACGTGAAGTGAGTGAGTGATGTGAGTGAAGTGAGGTGAGTGAGATGAGTGAGTGAGTGAGTGAGTGTAAGTAAGTAAGTAAGTAAGTAAGTAAGTAAGTAAGTAAGTAAGTAAGTAAGTAAGTAAGTAAGTAAGTAAGTAAGTAAGTATGACTTTGAACGCTCACTAGTTTTGTTAACAAACTTAGTACAGATTTGGTCTAGCTCTATAATATCTATCTCGCTGGCAATAGCTTCTAATGAAGTAGTAGCAGATGATCTCATTTGGGAACGATTCAGCAGTTTCCTCTTTCTCTCAATTTGTACTAGTTTGCGGGGAGGGGGCTGATTGTGCCATGAGACATTCACCGTCTGAAGGTAACAGCCAACCCCCCAAAATTATATAATATCTGATATCTCTAAGATACTTTCCATCTTTACAAGATAGTGCGAAGCTAGTTACAGTAATTAATGTTTGTATTTGACACACAAATGGAAAACGCATTTATTTTTTAGGGGGGCTTGAGTAGATACTTTCGCCCCCCTACGTAAGCTCAGGGAGGGGGGCAAGCTCCCGGCTCCGACGCCGCTGACGAATATGCGTGTCCGTGAGTGTGTGTGCGACGGTGCGTGTGCGTGTGCGTGTGCGTGAGTGAATGACACGCGCCCACACACCTCGGGTTTCCTTGAGTAGCCCCAGCTATTTGGCACCCGCCTGTCAGAAGTCAGAAGTCTTGTCTTGTCGCTGCTCGGCCTTGCAAGTGTTAAGTCTCTCAAACTCACTGTTTGTTAAAACATACAAAGCAAAGTGCTAAATGCCAGCCAAATAGCCGCGCACTTTCTACACTGGGAGCACGCCAAGACACGACAGCTGACACTCGGCTGCACCTTACCCTGCTCAGACTACCAGCTCCACCGTTTAGAAGATTTAACAGAGATACTGTATTTAAAACAAAATGAAGCAAAAATAATGTGAAAACTGTAGGTTTTTTGTGATAAGATTGTATTTTCTTAAATCCTTATTAAGTTTAATGATTAAAAACCATACTTAATCTTTATTAGTGATTTAACATTTAAATCCAAATAATGTAAAATTTGTGATTAATTTTCATTCCTAACTTACAACTTACAACTTTAGGTTAGGTAGGTGGATCTTTTATTACTCTTCCTTGAATTCACCTATACTGAAGGAGGAAAACCTTGGCTAAACCTTCAGTTAGTGGTGATATAACTGGCGACTTGAAGTCTGCCTATAACATGTCACCTACCGCTATCTGTAGGCTCAATCAAATGTGTGCGAGTCTTAGGTGGAGCGTTCAGTTGACATGCAGATTATTATTTTTTATACCAAGGTATAGTGGAATTTCGACGAAATGATGTAAAGTAGTCACACATTCTGTGAAAAATTCATCATTATGCTAACAATGTGTTGTATGTGTTGTTATTTACACTGCTTCATTTGTTAATTAAGTAAAACTATATTTTAAACATCATCAAGTTATAAGGGAACAATAACATAAGGACCCTTTTCTTCGTCAATTATTAGTTCTTACCGACCACGGTTGACTTCTCAATTATTAGTTCTTACCGACCATTGAACTAGTTTTTATTTAAAATAACGAGGTAATGTTGACATTGCAGAGAGGGTACAATAACCTTTTTATTTTAGGGCAAGGTCTGTGGCTCTCCTGGCGGAGTATCGGTGAACCTCTGGCGGTGACCTTGTCTCGACCTTGGACCTCTGTGGCGATATGTTAACACTATGGTAATGTGGCCGGTGTGACTGGTGACGAGTGAATAATATGATGGATACCTCTGACATTCCTGATACCCACGCAGGCTGTGTGACAGGGCGTCAGCCTAGGCATGGCATGGTCCCCGGCCCGCCCAGCTCCTCATTTAAAAGTACATACGTGTGGACTGATGTTATATTTTTACAACTAATACTTGTATTAAACCTATTAATAAAATTTTAGCTAATATATTATTGGGTTTTCTGTTGTAAATCTGTACACGAATAATTTGTATTTTGTCAAGTGACATAAGGAAATATTAATACTAGTGTTAATCATCCATTAATAAAATATATATCCTGTATTTAACCTCTAACCAGCAAGTAAGTTTTACGCTTTACAAAGCTGCTAGCAACATATTTCGCCATACCTAAGCTGATAGTAAGCTGCTAGCAACATATTTCGCCATACCGAAGATGATAGTAAGCTGCAAGTTACACATTTAGCCATACCGAAGCTGATATAAAGCTGCTAGCAATACATTTCTCCATACCTAAGCTGACAGTTAGCTGCTAACAACACATTTCGCCATATCTAAGCTGATTGTAAGCTGCATGCAACACATTTCGCCATACCTAAGCTGATAGTAAGCTGCTAGCAACATATTTCGTCATACCTAAGCTAAAAGTAAGCTTATAGCAACATATTAAGCCATACCTAAGCTGATAGTAAGCTTCTAGCAACATATTTCGCCATACCTAAGCTGATAGTAAGCTGCTATCAACATATTTCGCCATACTTAAGCTGATAGTATGTTTCTAGCAAAATCTTTCATCCTACCTTAGCTACCATTAAGTTGATAACAATATGTTCTCCTACCTGTTTGTAAGCTCTTTGGCCCCACAACTCTCCACTTCTTTGCTCCAATCAAGTGAGACATTGAGTGACATCCGGTGACCCAGGCCGGTGTCAAGGTCACGGCGACACCTGCTGGTTGTCATGGCAACAACACGCCCTAGTACGCGTGCGTCATGGCACATTCCGGTGCAGTCATCATCACACAGTACAGTAGACGAGTCACCACGAGGAAGCTGAGGCCCTAATGAGGCCACAGAGCCAGGCCACGTGGCCATTGTCCGGGCATTCACGCATCTGGCAAATTAGTTGACATTTTGAAAAATAAAAATAAAAACTTCAAAAACATGTACAAATAAAATATTATGTAAATAAAAATGATTCTAAATATATAAAAAAAAAAAAACATTATTTGTAATGCCTCAATTCCACAGCATATCAAACTAACTATTTAAAACTCAAATTAATTTAATACTTTTTGAAAAGTTCAATACGATCTACAAACTATTGTAAACCTTCTCATGGAGTGGAGCTTATTTTTCCATCATTATAATATTGGTTAGGGAGTTTGATATTGGGAAAGTCTTAGGCACTACAGGTTACAATATAAAGTAGTTATGACAATTTTGAAACATATATTTGTAGTAATTTAAATTGTAGCTTTCTTAAGCGACAAATTGTTAAAGTAAAATTGATTCAAAATAACATTTGTTATGGAGTATTTTTCGTGGTTCAGCTCATCATTCACATTGGTGCCTAAGTACAGGCTTGACGTGCCCCCCCCCCCCCCCCCCCTAGAGTGGCAGACACGCAGCCTGGCTGAGCCCAGACATCCAGGCGTCAACCACGACAATCATCTCAGTCCAGAAATAACACTCCTCGCCTTCACGAGAAGCATCGCAGGATGAATGAATGAATGGATGAATGAATGAATGAAGTCACCCGGCAATCATCTCCGACCACAGGAATCAGAACCAGACAGAAATAGCTTTGACAACAGGTTGAGACTGGTGATTATCACCGCATTGTTCTGGCGAGGCGAACCTTACCGGTAAACACTTCTCTGCTCTGGCTTGTGATGTACAAGGCTTCAAGCAGAGAGTGTATCAGTGTTGGGTAAGTTCCCGCAAAGAAAGAACTTTTAAAAGTTACACTAAAATGAACATTTGAGTTCCTGAAATAATACAAGTTTCTGGTTAAAAGTTCCTTTATCAGATAAATTATGCTACATAGGATTTAGGTCGTGATTATTAAGCCGCGTCGTCGGTAGCAAATATGACAGGTTCATCATTCGAAGTTACGCCTCCTAAAATTGATATGCTACTGTTTTAAATCAATTGATTTTCATATCTGTACCAGCTAAATCCGTTTTTAGATATTAAGGCATGGTGGGTTTTGTCATAGTGAATGGAACTTCTAAAACTTTATTAAAAGTTACCCTAAATTTGTAACTTTTGTGTAGAGGTTCCTCTAACTAAGAATGGAACGCATCCTATTTTTAATTTCTTACCCAACACTGGACACGGAGATGAGACATGTGCGGAAGAACACAACTATCCAGATTATACCACTTTCTTATTAGGCCCCGCCCTCCTCAGGCCGGGCGGACCCGGCGCCTCCACCAAACTAGTAATGTTCATATTCATTTATTGATTTCTTTCACATTTTTACTAAGGTATTTAGCACGTCAAGTCATTAGAGCATTATAAACAAAACATTAAAGTAAAACATAATTGCGTTGCGTTGCGTTGCGTTGCGTTGCGTTGCGTTGCGTTGCGTTGCGTTGCGTTGCGTTGCGTTGCGTTGGACGTGGCAACACTAGATAATGATGATGATTTGTGTCCACCTCTCTTGGTAATGTACTATGAAACCTGGCACCTCCACCAAACAATAACCACACAAGTTCAAAGTTTGGCGGGGGTTTCGGGGGGGGGGTGGGGGAGTAAAAATAAGTTTAAGAAGGTTATAATGATTTTATTCTTGTGACAGTTTTAAAAATTAGTAGGCGGTAGCGTATGGGGGGGGGGTCTTAATTACCCTGAAAATGCTTCACATATACCCTGCCACGACATGCAGTGCATGGCTCCTAGGCAGCTAGGTTGCAGCTGGTAGTGTCTAACAGACATGGCCCAGCGTGTCACTGCTGCTAGAGTGCTAGAGTGCTAGAGTGCTAGAGTGCTAGAGTGCTAGAGTGCTAGAGTGCTAGAGTGCTAGAGTGCTAGAGTGCTAGAGTGCCAGCAAGGCCGGTGTGCCTCCAGGTGCTAGGCAGCTAGGTTGCAGGTAGTGTCTAACAGACATGGCCCAGCGTGTCACTGCTGCTAGAGTGCTAGAGTGCTAGGGTGCTAGAGTGCTAGAGTGCTAGAGGCCGTGTGTCTAACAGACATGGCTCAGCGTGTCACTGCTGCTAATCACCATACAATGACAACAATGAGGGGGCGGGGCCAGGGTGGGAACTACGTGGAATCCAGCTACGCGTGCACCGAGGTGCGGATGTGAGTTCTCTTTGTTTTAACCTGTGGGTCCTGCCAGGGGGGGGGGGCACTTGCACCCAGACCGCGCTCATTGGAGGTGTCAGGTTGTCAGGGAAACCAGAAAACATGGGGGGACATATAGCTTGCAATGAAAATAATTAAGCCGTGTGTTTAGTTCGACAAAGCTCAGCTCAATAATTTGTTACGTCATTATTAGTAAGAAAGAGTTTGAACAGAAGCTGCAGAATGACTACGATCATAGTCGGCACTAAGTTGAAATTGTTTACGTTGAACTTAGTTTGTTGTTTATTGCACTATATAATGAAAAAATAATAAAACCTATTAATTATATACTCATTCCGACTATGATTTGAATTAAATTATCAGAACATTTCTTCGTTTAGAATATCAAATAATGGATTTAATTTTTGTAAGGCAGGTTACGATTGATATATTTGAATATAAAGAAAGCTTGTTCGTTATGTTGCTTCGAGGATCACAATTATAAATATTCAACTAACATTGAGTTGTAAAACAGTAATGATTGATTCAGAATTAGAAAACATTAATTTTCACCACTTACCTAAATATATTCAATACATGAATCATTTACATGTTCCAATTTTTTACATTATACTGTAATTGCAGTTAGGATATGAGTACAAAATATACAATTATTTTTAAAGTTTAAGAAAATTTAACCTTATTTAATATTCTGCCGATGACCCTAACTAAAATATGTCATATGAAACTGGATACCTATAATATGGGTCAAATCTTTTATAAATATTCTAATATACAACTATGGTTACACGTGTGCCATACACGTGCCGACTTGTGTTACACAAACATAGAAGCGAACTGTGCGTGTGTGTTATGTACAGACGTAAATAATTCATATCTGTTGTCGTCCTCAACATAATCATGATGAAATACATAGCGCTATCAAGTGCGTTGCTATACAGCAGATTAATTCATAAATCAAACTGACCACATAATTCATTGTATATATACTAGGGAAACGCCAAAGTCGTTGTTAAACGAGTGAGTGAGCCATTTGTTAATTACATATGAACAATCTATACAAATGCTATCGATATTTTTAAAAAATCACATTTTTATTTATTGTAGGTTTAAATCGCAATGGATATAGCTGATTTTGTTAACAGTTCTCAGTAAACTCGTACCGGATGTCTGTTTAAAACTTCAGCGCAATCTGTTCAGCGGTTCGGCTGATTTTCAACGTACAGACAGACAGACAGACAGACAGACAGACAGACACACAGAATCACAGAATAAGCGCCGTTTGAATTGAATGGAGACACTCAGTCGCTCATGTTTTCACGAATATGTCTTCTCGACTATGATGTAGTCTACAAATGAATCGTAGCCAACCAGCGGCCCTGTATTTAAAATCTCGATCGTTGGTTTGCAATTATTCACTCTTCGATGGCGTCGGCGTCGATAGGGTTGGTTAGGTGTCGCTTCAATTCAAGTTTGCCGCAAAAAAAGTTATGTAACAGAGTGGGTAGGCCCTAACTAAATACAAACAGTGTTGTTTGGTTTCAAATGTGTTTATTTAAACTCGCAATGAAAATACGATGGGCAAAGAGAACAAGGATGAATTAAAACAATAACAAGAATAGTAGCCTCAAGATAAAATCCTACGTAACATGAGCACGATTGCACCCAGTAATAATAACACAGTTGATACAATACAACATCCAATCATCCATCTTGACCTTGGTGAACGTAATTGTATTCTCTTGATAACAATACGGTAATCCCAGCTACATATTGAACTTGGTCGCCCCGCCCTCCAGCCAGTTCTCTGTCTGTCGTGCGATGATAACCTCGGACCCAGAGGAAGGGTAATGACGTCTTACATAGAGACTCTCATTCATTCGTTTATTCATTCACTCATTCATTCATTCACTCATTCAATCATTCATTCATTCATTCATTCATTCATTCATTCATTCATTCATTCATTCATTCATTCATTCATTCATTCATTCATTCATTCATTCATTCGTTCGTTCGTTCGTTCGTTCGTTCGTTCGTTCTTTCGTTCGTTTGTTCATTCGTTCGTTCGTTCGTTCTTTCGTTCGTTCGTTCGTTCGTTCGTTCGTTCATTGCGCCGAATGTTCATACATTATTTTGAGAACTATACGTATCGAAGTCTATGGATTTCCCTTAAATTTAAAGCTGACCGAACCAACTATGTCGACACCGACGCCATCAACACTCGAATAATAATCAACATTGGATTAGTTGTTGTTCATGGTCTGTTCTACAGCGGGATGTGGTACAGGCTACAGTGTCTATGACTGTGGGTGCGGTGCTCACATGAGTACAGGGTGCCAGGCAGGCAAGGCCACCACGGCAGCGTCGCGAGCAGTTCGACCCTCGGCGGTGAAATCAGCACCCCGAGCACGTCCACCCCCCCCCCCCCCCACCCGCTCAACCGAACAGCCGCGGGAAATAACACACACTACACTCGCCTTGCCTGCCAGAGGAAAAGTCGATAGTTGCATGGAGGCTTTTCTTTCCAGCCCACTGGACCAGGAAAAGTAAAAAATAACAAACTTCTTTGGAGAAAGGAACGAAAATCTACTCAATTTGTGGCTCGGCTTATCTCACGACTGGGGTCAAAAACTAAACTATTTTCCTTTGTAACTCATTTCAATTTAACTTCTCAAAATACACACAAATCATATACATTCAATGTAACAATTATATTTGTCGTTTAGCAAAATTTGTAGCATAGAAACATCTATAATGAACTTATGAATGATCTGATTAATTTTGTTTCGTTTGTTGAAGTAGAAAGAATATTGGTCTTCGGAATTTTTCCTATATTTACAACATAACATACAAACAATATACAAGATAATAATATAAGGAACAAATTAATACAATAATCAGTAGTAAAAATAACACAGAAATTACACTTACAACAACATTCCAAATAAATTTTACACGCTCATCAGCATCTCTACATATTATATGACTGAATAGTACAATACATATTTAGGAATCACAAAATAAAACAAGTGTTAAAAACAAAAATGACATTTGCTTATTAATGTGAACAATGAGTCTCGAAATAAAAATAACACTTTTCCATCTTTAGGCAAATAGACTGATAAGAAAGAGATGGAAATTAATTAATATTTATAAAAGTCTCGCTACCCGTTGATGACATTTTTTTATTTATCGGGCTGTTTCGTAGCGGCGGTAGTGATATCTTTCTGTCGACGTTTCGAAGACCATGTTATCTTCTTCTTCAGGACTTGAAATATGATATATGAAGTTTGTGAAATTCCTCTTGTTTCTTGTTATTGTTTTTTTTCTATTGTTACTATTAAAGTTTTTTGATTGGTTAACCTAAATAAGCTTCCTAAATTCACTGTCGGATTATCATTTGCTAGACAACTTTATTATTATATTTATATATTTATATTTATATTTATATATTTATTATTTATATTATTATTTAGACTACGAAATAGGAAAGTTGTCTAGCAAATGATAATCTGACAGTGAATTTAGGAAGCTTATTTAGGTTTACCAATCAACAAACTTTAATAGTAACAATAGGGTAAAAACAATAACAAGAAACAAGAGGAATTTCACAAACTTCATATCATATTTGTCCTGAAGAAGAAGAAGAAGAAGACAACATGGTCTTCGAAACGTCGACAGAAAGATATCACTATCACTACCGCCGCTACGAAACAACCCGATAAATAAAAAATGTAATTAATATTTGTTCATAAAATGTCCTAAACTGACCATAAAGGAACCAAATTTCATATAAATATCCAGAATTATGTATACTTCTAATGTGCAAGGTTGACTCTGACCTAACGGTTGACGCGCCCTTAAACCTAATAATAAAATCGTGGGAGTAATGATAGACAGACATTTTAGTACATTTGTCTGTGGAATGATAAGGCAATAAAAACAAATAATTTGTATATGGGGAGATTGTATTTATAATTCACAGGCTATAAGAGCCAAAAGCTTAAATACTATTACAACATGCTTATAACATTTCATTCCCGGAATGCGATTTAAATAAATCCTGACACATCTTGCTAAATATTTTGACGTAATTATTTTATAGCCAAGTGTGTTTGCCACCAGCCTAAATTCCATTCGCATTAATAATTTTATAGGTCATAAAACTATCACGATTGTAAGACATATAAAATATTTAACGATTCCAATCCTGACTCAACAATAATTACTCTGATAAATATTGATACGTTGGCTTGGTCGCGGTGTCTCCGCTCCAAGACAGAGACAATAAATGAAATCTGACTTGCTAAGTGTCGCAGCTCGTTACAGGAAACATTATTTCCGAGATTTCCCTGGTTTCCTTGTTGTTGCCTGGGACCGTCACGTTCGCGCGTCAGGTTGGCAGCCCTGGGCCCGTGACGTCACCACCTGGAGGCTGGCAGGTTGGCAACGTCGGCGTCTAGGAGGTCCAGGCCCGTGACGTCACCACCTGGAGGCTGGCAGGTTGGCAACGTCGGCGTCTAGGAGGTCCAGGCGAGGAAACAGCTTGGAATGCACAGTCTGGAGGGAATCTGAAAGTTTAAAACAATCAAGAATGAACATCCCTGTGATAATTATTGTGTTGTGAACAACTTTTAGGGTTTTCTTATAAATCTGTTAACAAAATATCTGTTATGGGCACAATTATTTGTTGCAGGACTATCTGTATGATCGATTATCTGTGGGACTATCTGTTAGAGAGACTAGGCCTATCAGTGAATATTTGTTTCGTATTATAATATTATATTATAAAGTTACAATATATGAAATGCGAATACTTTTTTAACCCCTTCAGACCTCACGCACATTACAATGTATATCACACTTGAAATTTTAATCCGGCTACATAAAAGTTTTTTCAATTTGACACCAATTTTGTTATTATTTTTTGTAGAATTATAAAAAAAAACTGTTCCCCATGCCAATGGGACAAAAAGTTAATTTTTTTAGAGAAAGTTGGAAACACAAATCTACAAAAAAAAGGCTTAAAATGGAAAAAAATTCGGTTTGTCCCGGAAATGTAATAAATCTCTTGTATTGCTATTATTTGAGATACAAAAATGCAAAAAATGGATAAAATTGTGAAAAAATCTATTTTTTTAATGAAGCATTTATTTAAAAGACAAAATTTTCCCAAAATTCCTTAAATAACATGATGATTTATTTTAAAACACTAAAAATCTTAGGAAAATAGAAATTTTAATTATTTGCTTAAAATTACTTAATTCAGACTAATCAAACTTGGGTCTGAAAGGGTTCAAAACATATTAATTTTACGAAACATATTAATATATTTTACGGTTTATTTCATATTTTGATCACTATAGAACCTATTACTTCAGCACTGGTTTCCTAGCAGGCGGTGTATTGTACACTACAAGGAGGGACAGTTTCCTAGCAGGCGGTGTATTGTACACTACAAGGAGGGACAGTTTCCTAGCAGGCGGTGTATTGTACACTACAAGGAGGGACAGTTTCCTAGCAGGCGGTGTATTGTACACTACTAGAGGGACAGATCGATGCGCGAGATGTCAGATGGGAACGAGAACGAGATGAAGGTGCGTGATTAATTTTCCGCTCCGCGACTCTCGAGTCTCGACTCAGCTCAACTCAGCTCCTGCGTTTCGTTTTTATCCGAAAGATGAGGGCTGCAGTTAGCGCACTCTAGGGAGCACTTGCCGCTCTAACCGGAAGCTGGGCCCGTCTGTCGTCTGTCTGTCTGTCTGTCTGTCTGTCTGTCTGTCTGTCTGTCTGTCTGTCTGTCTGTGTCTGTCTGTCTGTCTGTCTGTCTGTCTGTCTGTCTGTCTGTCTGTCTGTCTGTCTGTCTGTCTGTCTGTCTGTCTGTCTGTCTGTCTGTCTGTCTGTCTGTCTGTCTGTCTGTCTGTTGCTCTGATGATTACAACAATTGTTGAAAGATTTGTATTCTTATTTTAAAATATATTTTCAAACTAAAGTTTAAATCATTATAATATAATATTACACTTACCCCTTCAATATGTTATATATCTGGGGCTAAATTAACTAAATTAACAAACTCCTGTTTTTCTAATTTCTTATGTTTATTGATATGTTAGTAGTTAAATTACTGTATAACCTCAAATATGTTGGTACTAAATACCATTCTGAGAGTCCTCCTGGCTATCTGCTTGTGTGTTTATATTAACATTTAAAGCTTGTTATAGTTAAGTAGTATTTGTACATTTCCTCGGATTTGTGGAATATAATTATGTCTGTTTTCATATTTTTAATTGCCTGCCCTTCTGGACTTGAAGCGACCTAGGTTATGTGTGCATTCCACCGTTAGTTCTCGGAATCTTAGCTAGGGATGTGATAATGAATGCACCAACCAAGGTAACTGATTATATTGTGTCTCTAGAGAAATAATTCTTATATCGACATGAATATTCCTAATGAGCAACCCTTCAGGAAGTGAAATTTGAATTTAAAGTTGAAAATTTCACAAAACCGTTATTCCAAAAATAATTAGCCAACATTTTGATTTAATTCTGCTGGTCACACTTTCCCCTTGGGCCCCTCTTTACCCTGCAAATGCCGCACTTTGTCACCAATAAATGCGATCAAAATTACAATAATATTCATTTTCATAATTTATTTATATAAACGTTTTAACGTTTCTTCTACCGGGGCACGAGCGGAAAGAAATCAATTGATTTAATTGCGATGTGTGATATTCATTAGAGGTCCAAATACATTATTTAGGAATTGTAATTTTTGAAATACAACTTCCTTGAAAGTGATGCCCTGGGGCCAGAATCATTACAAAGTTGTAGCTCGTAGTTTTAATGAAGTATTAATGTTAAGCACGTGCCGGGTCTCGCCTTGGGCTGCCGGTACGGCTGTGTGTCAACTGGGCTTACAGCCCCCCTAAATATATTCCAACTCATAGCCGGGCACTGACCCTACTCTAACCCTGCAGGGGGGGCGATGTTCAGCTTTCTCTTGGCTTACTCAGTTTGGGGTTTCTCTTGACCCCTAATTCCATATATTGTCATACTATTCAGTATTCACACCGACGATATAAATGGTATTGATTTCCAACTGCATCTTTTTTCTATATTATATTTAATATTTGGCAAATTAAATTATAGATAGAGCATTTAAAATTAAATTTTTAGATTTTAGTATTTGAAAATGAGTTAATGTTTGTCACGGTAACTGCCTGACTCTCACCCTAGTACTTGACATGCAAGAAGTAAGCGGGATTGCGAGGAATGTTTACCTGCATGTATATAATATATTGTCATTTGTTCAATTTTCTCATATTATGACGTTGAGAATATTAAAATACTTTACTGTCAAGATTGTTATGCCTTATTGTAACTTGGATATAAAATGGTAAAAAGCATTCCTCCAAATTCCCCCCGCCTACCATATCTGTGTGTAGTGTAACTTCTGCAATCTTCAAGTGCTCCATAATATTATAATGGTACATAAATCTTTATAGCCTATAGTAGGGTCATTTTCGACACTTTTGTGACCGTTGAGAGACAATGACGATTTCTCAACGGATTTGTCCTCTAAGAAGGTTTTATAAAAAATTTAGCCCCCATGCCCCTCGCGAAAGTGTGGGCATACCCCGCCAGGGCCCAAAATCCAATATGGCGGCCGTTTACCACATCTGACACTATCTTTGCAATGGTTTAGCCTAGAGTATCGCGTAGTATGTGGTTTTTATGGTTTTGAGGGTCGAGGAATTCGTTTCTGAAGTCGGTTTGGCGATTAGACCCATTTTTTAAAGCTTTGAATCCAAGATGGCCGTCGATTTGCAGCTTGGAATAGCCAGTTTCTCGAAATCGTAGTAGAACTTTCATATAAGACTCGAATGAAAGCCCTGTTCACATAATTTTGAATAATTGACAGAAGAGCTCTCAGATAGTGCTCATAAATCTAATAATTGGTCAAAAATAATAATAAGAAAATATGTGCTCCTTTTATAGACAATTTAGCGATTTTCTAAAGTGCTGTGATAAGAGTGGCTATGGCACATGAATTGAGAGACAATGACGATTTCTCAACGGATTTGTCGTCTAAGAAGGTTTTATAAAAAATTTAGCCCCCATGCCCCTCGCGAAAGTGTGGGCATACCCCGCCAGGGCCCAAAATCCAATATGGCGGCCGTATACCACATCTGACACTATCTTTGCAATGGTTTAGCCTAGAGTATCGCGTAGTATGTGGTTTTTATGGTTTTGAGGGTCGAGGAATTCGTTTCTGAAGTCGGTTTGGCGATTAGACCCATTTTTTAAAGCTTTGAATCCAAGATGGCCGTCGATTTGCAGCTTGGAATAGCCAGTTTCTCGAAATCGTAGTAGAACTTTCATATAAGACTCGAATGAAAGCCCTGTTCAAGTAATTTTGAATAATTGACAGTAGAGCTCTCAGATAGTGCTCATAAATCTAATAATTGGTCAAAACTTCAATAATAATACGAAAATATGTGCTCCTTTTATAGACAATTTAGCGATTTTCTAAAGTGCTGTGATGCTGAATGAGAAGCAACTGTTTTCAACAACAAGGAACGCAAACAACGTCGCAAGAGTAAAGACGACTGTCAATCGAAACCTCAAATGCCAGCGTCGCTATAGAAAGCATGTTGAGTGCCAACCATCGAGAATAAAGAAGGATGAGAAGGCAATTCAGGATCTGCAGGCATGCATGAAAGATTTTTGTGCTGAGCCCTTTGACATCTCGCTACCTACATTGAGGTCAATGCAGTCTGGCCTGGTAGCCTCCCCAGAGTTATTGCTTGACCTCAAGACGGCGCTTGTGCATGGTAAGGTTCAGATTGAAACCCTTCTGGAAGAGCGAGTTTTCACCAAAACAAAGTCTTTAACTGCAACCATCCACAGAAATAAGAGGCGGAATTTCGCTACTGAGCAGATCTGTACATCATCTAGTACACCCATGAAAGTGGCCCAGATGGAGAGGTCAGGGCTAGTGGCCCTGTTTGAGCTTGCAGAGAGATCAGGTAAAATTGAACTTGAGACAGCCCTTGTAGGGAGAGTGACTGAGGAGTGCCTCTCAATCTACAATGTCGATGGTTCAATGCGTAAGACTGCGAAGAGCAAGTTACTAGATATATTTGATTTAGAACCAATTGCAGAGAAACCACGGGATCACGTCAGTCTGGTAGATATGGGGATGATCTGGCGATTAGCCACCCCCAGACCAGAGGACCGTGAGGCTAGGAAACGGGACGGCTCGAGGTACCACTGGAGTGACTACCTTGATAAGATATGCTCGATAATTCTCTCACGCCACGCTGATGCACGTCTCATCATACTCTTAAACGACAAGTATGACCTTCCCTTTAGCATCAAGGATGATGAGCACGATCGACGGGCAGCAAAACATCTACACATCCCAAATGTTTTCCCTAAGCCTGAAGACGCGTTTCCAGAAGCTGCTGAATTCAATAAGCTCATGGTCAATTCTGGAAATAAGGTCAGACTGCAGAGACTTGTGAAGGAACAGATGAAAACAAAAATTGGTCAGCTTCGGAGTGGTGTCATATATTGTGAAGACAATACGTCAACTAACCTGAGCACTGGTGTGACGAGCGATGAGTACGTTTTCAAGCATCCAGAAGCAGACACAATGCTGCTTTCAACGTATGCCAAGTTGAGAGCTGGGAATTATACTGGGCAGTTGTTCTAGACAGCGAGGACACAGATGTATATGTACAAGCAGCTTATGTCTCACAACAATTCAGAGGAGACCTGCTGATAAAACGCAAGCATTCAATGATCAACTGCAATGCCCTACTGTCAGCAGAGGTCGCCGATGTCATCATCCCTCTACATGTCATTACAGGCAGTGACCACACATCAGGGTTCTATGGGCATGGCAAAAAACAAATATTGCAGAAATTAATCAATGACTCAGAGGCCAGAGAGCTTCTTGTAAGAGTAGGTGAAAGTCTGGAGCTAGAGGACGAAGTCAGAGCAAATATGAAAGCATTTGTCCTCTCAAAAGTCTATGCTGAAAGCGCAGATGCTACCTGCGCGCAAGCCAGAGCTTCGAAGTGGCACAAAATGAAGAACAAGAGTACGATTCGACTCCCACCTGATGACGACTCGTTGGATCTCCATGTACAAAGGACGAATTACATTGTGTATTGCCAGCTCCATTACGAGCTGCTAGATCATCCTTCCCCCATTGGTCATGGCTGGGAAATTCTAAATGGGAAGTGCCGACCAGTGCGCCACACCCTACCCCCCTTGCCCCAGCAGCTCAAAACTCGTGGTTGTCCAGATGACAGAGGTGAAGATAGTGGCAGCGATGATGAGAGAAGTGAGTGTGGAGAGTCAACAGATTCAGACGAACAGTAATGGTGAATGTAGTGAGTGCACTAATGATTGTAGTCTAATTAAGAGATGTTATTGTGAAAGTTGTTGCTTCAAACAGAAGTCATAGCTCTACTGTCAATTATTCAAAATTACTTGAACAGGGCTTTCATTCGAGTCTTATATGAAAGTTCTACTACGATTTCGAGAAACTGGCTATTCCAAGCTGCAAATCGACGGCCATCTTGGATTCAA
Organism: Sweltsa coloradensis; assembly: GCA_024449915.1. Classification (NCBI taxonomy): domain Eukaryota; kingdom Metazoa; phylum Arthropoda; class Insecta; order Plecoptera; family Chloroperlidae; genus Sweltsa; species Sweltsa coloradensis. The sequence goes on along the minus strand of JAMZAV010002810.1, from coordinate 2,688 downwards.
AGCTTTAAAAATGGGTCTAATCGCCAAACCGACTTCAGAAACGAATTCCTCGACCCTCAAAACCATAAAAACCACATACTACGCGATACTCTAGGCTAAACCATTGCAAAGATAGTGTCAGATGTGGTAAACGGCCGCCATATTGGATTTTGGGCCCTGGCGGGGTATGCCCACACTTTCGCGAGGGGCATGGGGGCTTAATTTTTTATAAAACCTTCTTAGAGGACAAATCCGTTGAGAAATCGTCATTGTCTCTCGATTCATGTGCCATAGCCACTCTTATCACAGCACTTTAGAAAATCGCTAAATTGTCTATAAAAGGAGCACATATTTTCGTATTATTATTGAAGTTTTGACCAATTATTAGATTTATGAGCACTATCTGAGAGCTCTACTGTCAATTATTCAAAATTACTTGAACAGGGCTTTCATTCGAGTCTTATATGAAAGTTCTACTACGATTTCGAGAAACTGGCTATTCCAAGCTGCAAATCGACGGCCATCTTGGATTCAAAGCTTTAAAAAATGGGTCTAATCGCCAAACCGACTTCAGAAACGAATTCCTCGACCCTCAAAACCATAAAAACCACATACTACGCGATACTCTAGGCTAAACCATTGCAAAGATAGTGTCAGATGTGGTAAACGGCCGCCATATGGATTTTGGACCCTGGCGGGGTATGCCCACACTTTCGCGAGGTGCATGGGGGCTTAATTTTGTATAAAACCTTCTTAGAGGACAAGTCCGTTGAGAAATCGTCATTGTCTCTCGATTCATGTGCCATAGCCACTCTTATCACAGCACTTTAGAAAATCGCTAAATTGTCTATAAAAGGAGCACATATTTTCGTATTATTAGTGAAGTTTTGACCAATTATTAGATTTATGAGCACTATCTGAGAGCTCTACTGTCAATTATTCAAAATTACTTGAACAGGGCTTTCATTCGAGTCTTATATGAAAGTTCTACTACGATTTCGAGAAACTGGCTATTCCAAGCTGCAAATCGACGGCCATCTTGGATTCAAAGCTTTAAAAAATGGGTCTAATCGCCAAACCGACTTCAGAAACGAATTCCTCGACCCTCAAAACCATAAAAACCACATACTACGCGATACTCTAGGCTAAACCATTGCAAAGATAGTGTCAGATGTGGTAAACGGCCGCCATATTGGATTTTGGACCCTGGCGGAGTATGCCCACACTTTCGCGAGGGGCATGGGGGCTTAATTTTTTATAAAACCTTCTTAAGGCACAAATCCGTTGAGAAATCGTCATTGTCTCTCGATTCATGTGCCATAGCCACTCTTATCACAGCACTTAGAAAATCGCTAAATTGTCTATGAAAGGGGCACATATTTTCGTATTATTAGTGAGGTTTTGGCCAATTATTAGGTTTATGAGCACTATCTGAGAGCTCTACTGTCAATTATTCAAATTACTTGAACAGGGCTTTCATTCGAGTCTTATATGAAAGTTCTACTACGATTTCTGCGAGAAACTGGCTATTCCAAGCTGCAAATCGACGGCCATCTTGGATTCAAAGCTTTAAAAAATGGGTCTAATCGCCAAACCGACTTCAGAAACGAATTCCTCGACCCTCAAAACCATAAAAACCACATACTACGCGATACTCTAGGCTAAACCATTGCAAAGATAGTGTCAGATGTGGTATACGGCCGCCATATTGGATTTTGGGCCCTGGCGGGGTATGCCCACACTTTCGCGAGGGGCATGGGGGCTTAATTTTTTATAAAACCTTCTTAGAGGACAAATCCGTTGAAAAATCGTCATTGTCTCTCAACGGTCACAAAAGTGTCGAAAATGACTCTACTACTATCTTCAAGCTGCAGACAATAAATAATGTAGGCCTACATCACGCATGATAACAGCCCTTGCATTTTACAGTCTATATATTAATGCGTTTGACTTATAACCGTACAAACGACCTAATTTTAAATGGCATTTTCTAAGTTATGTAAAAAATAAATTAAAATGTTAATTTGTTCTTTTTTTAATACATAACTTGTGCTGATAAAAGATTTGTAAAATTTCTACACAAAGAAAATTCATGGAATATTTGTGTAAATGAGGTAAATAATTATTCCTGAGATATAAATGGACATTAATAATTACTTCACAGGGTTGGGTTGGCAATACGTTGCATTGCAGGGTGATATTTTATTATGTTGGCAATGACTCGCGAGATATCGTAAGTGGGATTTGCGTATGGAACATGAGGAGATTGAGAAGAAGATTACATTGTGGAGATTTGTGTTTTCTTTATGAAAATGGAAAAAGTAATTAAGTTATTAATGTTTTAAAGTTTTATTATGAACACGGAAAAAGTCGTCGGGCTTTGGACGAAAATAACACAATATCTTTATGGCTTCTGTTAGGCCATAGAGAACATAAAACAACAACAATAAGATATCATAATCATTAGATAAAATAATTGTAAGAAAATAAAATAGCATCACTATAGTTTTTATTTAATTCACCTACATTTATATGTCATATTTTTTTGTATTTTTATGTGATTAAAACAATTTTTTTTATAATTTGGTATTAAAACACAGCCATAATTATAACAATTTGGGATTTGTTTTTGTCTTGTATGCTGTGTTTTTTAATTCTATTGTTAGATAAATACAGAAAGTAGTGGAATAATACTTTTTGTCTTGTTTT